>PGIR01000325.1:0-24801 GCA_002812735.1 Scedosporium dehoogii | reverse complement strand
TGCTATTCGTTTTCGCAGCTCGGCCGCGGGTTTGCGGGTACTGACAGTTGAGGATATTAATCCGCCCCCACCAGCCACACCATCAAGAGTCAACAGCCAAGACGACAATGAAAATCCGGTCGGTTGTTTTTCGTCCCGGCTTGACTGAGTCTGAAGTGGTGTCGACACATGAACGGAAAGTGGTCTTGGAAAATGAAGCCGGGGGATGTAAAACAGCCACACAACACCCTTAGCCTCATGTAAATTAGATGCGAGCATCTCCAATCTCCGCGTCGGTGTTCGTATGCAAGGGGGTTTTGAAGTTTGAAATCTCCATCCAGGCACAACAGCATTTCGTTGAATCGATTGGAATGTGGAATGTACAACTCTGTGAGGGTGGTACTTACTTCGTACCTACATACTCCTTAAGAAGTAGCCCGTATTACTCCAGCTCGCACACGCACACGCTCGCGCTCTGTCTTCTTCCATCCTCTGCGAGCATTGCGTACGTACATTGCGTCCATTGCATATTATCGCACACACGACAGCACCTTCCACATTGTATCCAACCTCATACTCACCGCCAGGACAATGTTGCACGGCGACGTCTGGTGTAATACCTCGTGAGCTCGTGAGTCTCGAGGCATTGCATCTTGTGCCACGCCCACGTCCACGCCCGCCCACATCCACCCACGCCCACGAGACGGCAGAGCTATAACCTTGGATGTTGGTGCACCGTCCGGCCCCTCAAACGGGTCGGTATGAAGGATTAGTGTCGCACTAAAATCGATTCGCCGAACGAGACTTCAAGGTCTAGTGTGGTGAAGGCTATTCCACCCCTGTGGGCAGCAATGATCGTGGACAGAGGGCGAGTTCAGCAGCCGAGCCGAAAACTGCACCGCATTGCCTGACTTTTCCCGCACTCATCCCACCATCTTCGGTCTTTCGGACGGTATCTCCAACGACAAAACGGCACAACCCCACAGCAGAAGAGAGGCTCATCACACCCCTAATTTCAATAACTGGCATATTTAGCCATCACATAGCCGGTTGCAGTTCGAGATAGAACGGTTTGAATATTCGGGTTTCGGCGGTGGGGGGCAATACGAGAAAGATCAATTGATCAAACGGTTGAGACATGAGCTAATCGAAGATGGCAGGTACCACCACAGGGCTCAGCACGCACAGAACTTGATGTCACAGCGATCAGTTGAGACCAGTGCTCAGTACAAAGTCGTATTTTGTGGAGAGGGCAAATTCGCACAATTGAGGATGAAAGGATGTGCAGACGTTAGTGTACCAGAGTAGGAGGAAACGGTACAAGTACGAAGTACAGCTAAGTGGGTACCTACTGCGGCGACGAAAATACTTCGTGGCGTATGAGCGGACGGACCACACCGCATGTAACATCAATCCCGAGAAAGGACCCCATCCAAACTGCCGTTGTAACTCTGTTGGCGATCATCTGTCAAGTACATCGTACTTGCGTAGTGTAGTGTACGAAGTACTTCGGACGCTCAATCCCTCAAGTGCTCAATCACATCCCAGCCTCTCTGCGTTTGGAAAGAGCCAAAGAGTGCTGAGTGCAGAGTGCAGAGTGCTCTGAGAGAGTACCGAGGCACGATGGAAGTAGTGGAGTCAAAGTGTATGCACAATTGCAACTGCAATGGTACTATTAAACCCAAGCCCACTCTGCCAGAGCAGAATCCAACAAGTCTTCCTCTCATCCCTTGCTTCATCTGGAACTTGTGGAACTTGTGCAAGTATGCAATCGACAACGTCCGTTAAAATCCGATCTCGTCGAAATCGGATTGGTCATCACCACAATCACTCAATCACTCCATCACCCTTGGATCGAGCCATGTAGAGAACCAGAAAAAGGTATGACTAGTAAGCCACCTCTGTCCCAGGCCCAGGAGTCGAGATTATCGAATCCTAAACGCGGCTGATATCAAGATGTTCTGGGTTCGCACTGGGGACTGGGGTCAAAACAACCCATGTCATGGCCCTAGCCAAGGACAAGGACTAATGTGAGAGCTGAGCTTGTGAGATACCGATGTCATGTTCGCCTGTGCTACGACGAAGCAGAGTGGATCGGGAGATGGAGATAGGCAGCAGCCGAACACGCCTGGCTGCCACTTTCTGGAACCGCCTTGGGTTTGCCATCAGATCTGGATTTCGCGTCTTCTTACTTCGTAGGAATGGCCACTGATGATGTTCCCAAAGTCAACCCTGAGGACGGATGTCCGGCCAGGGTGCGGTTGTGTCAACGTTCCTCTCCAAGGACTAGCCAGGCGCACACTATTATTAGCCAGGTTACAGAGCACAGTCGCCTCTTAGTCTTGCACTAACTACGAAGTACACGGCACTACTGCCACCCAGACAAACAGCCGACATCTTCCCCTGTCTGTTGGCGCCAGGAGTCGCACTTTGAAGACCTGATGTTCTCCCTTTCCATTCGGCCTGTCCGCGTGTGGTTTAAGACTTCAAAGGCTATTAGCTTGCACGGCATTCGCCTGCTAGTTCGACAATGGGGAAAGGTCAGAGTGCACTGGACAATCACCAACGGTCGTGTGAAAGCAGGCGGAAAAGGGGAGCATTCTGCTCTTGCTCGTAGGCCCGCCCTAATATGCGCTGCCAGTGCTTCTAATCGCCCGCCAGTGTGCTTTTTTTTTTTTTTTTTCCCATGCCAGGGGGACTACAGAGGCACTTCCTTCGACATGGAGGCTGAGCCTGCAACGTCCCGTGGTCGCTCTCGTATGCGAGGAAGAGCTCCAATGTGATCACTTCATCCCCATCCAAGGATGCCAGGTGCGCCTCCAGCCCTTACGAACACTCGTGGGACTGCTGGGGCTGCGAAGGAATATCAAGAACGTCAAGTCAGTCAACAAGGAGCAAGGTACAATGGAAAATTCGAGGACCACCTGTTGATGAATATAGAGCCTTAGAATTCGGCTCTGTTCGAAGTACCACTAGCTTCATGAAGTGCCAATACTTACAAGGTCCTCCTCGGCTTCTCATCCTGGCTTGACGACTCGAGAGACGGGCAACCAAGAAAAAGCTTCTAGAAATCCGAGCTCCCGCTCACCTCTCGCGCCAGCGCACTGATTTTCTTCAAACTGTTGGTGTCTTCGGGCGGTGGCTCTTCCTTTCCTTCTCCATTCCAGCCTCCCACAATCTTGCCGCAGCCTCATTGTTACCGTCCTACAAAGCATGCAAAAAGTTGCTGCTCCTAGTAACCTGCTTAAAACCTGAACCTCATCACGCTGTGTCCACCCGTGTTGAACAAAGCAAAAAAAAAAAACGGAGGCTGTAGACTTTCCCATCTGACGCATGTCATATCCAACATATCATTCGGCTCATGCCCAGACGGCTAACGCGAGGTACGAGCGTTCACTAGTGATGTACTATGCCCAAACTTCCCGCGAACTGCCCGGAAAATGCGGCTGCAAGCATCCAATAAAAGCTGCATTAGATGATTCTTTTCTGGAATTTGGAACGACGACGTGGTCTCTGTAGCCCCCGCCTCTTACATACGTCCCGAAGACTGAGCACCCTTGGTCGTGCATGCTGGCGAAAAGCAAACTGCCTGCAGTTCTAATTGGAATTCGCGGGTTCTGGATTCGCCCGCTTCGAACAAACAGCAAACACCCAGCCTGTTGGTTCGTGGAACGGAGTCTGATACGCCCGCCCGCCCTTTGGTCTGTCGGACATGCCATACTTCGTGGATTCTTGCGACCGTTCCACGGTCATCCCTACACAAGTACGTTTACGGATCAATAAACTTCCGCCCTGCTCACGCTCTATTGAAATCTCCGTTTGTGGATCTTTGGCTGAAATTTTCTTCGGATACTTGCCGCCCCTAGTGTGGCCGGCGCCAGCCATCTCAAGCCTCCTTCTTGGTATTGTCGACGCTGTCCTGCTGGCGCAGCATGCGCTTTGATGATCGATGGCTTGCTCACATACCTTAGCGTGTCCATGGCATCGTATGATGGAAATGTTCACTCCTATCAAAGAGCGGGATACCCTCGGTTCCGGTTCTGATCCCGAGTGCTGGTCCCGAGAGAGAGGTTTTCCCAGGTATTTTTCTTTGTGGCAATTTCGAGACGTGTTCTAGGGGAAACAAGCAAACATTGGGTCACATCTCACTATCCCCGTCATACGGGGGAGGCCGAGCTCTGTGGCGCAGAAGGCTTGTAGAAAACACCTTCTTTGTAATTACTCAACAGCTAACATCTAATCGTCCCCCATCAGCTCTGCGAGCTCGGCTTCTTCCTCAGCCGTCATCACGCCCGCACCGTTTTTCGCCCCATTAGTTTCCTTCTCCTCCTCCTCCTCTGTTTGACTATTGGCCTTCTTGATCTCCTCCACCACATTGTCTAGTTGTTCCTTCATGAGCGGCCACGTCCTGATAGTCCCGTCGATGCTTACACTGCAAACCCTGTGATGGATCCCCCGCGGGTCAGGGAGTAGCACAAGGTCGGTGATCTCATCGTAGTGGCCCTCAAGAGCACAGTAGAGATTCCCCGACGCCCTGTCCCACATCTTAACGTACTCGTCTCTCCCCGCCGTGACCACCCACGTATCGGTCGCCACGACGCCCCTGAGATAATCACCATGAGCATACTCATCCTCCGTAGTAAAGTGCCGCGCACGAGACAGACACTTTGCCGTTCCATCAGCGCTCGCTGTCCAAAGGTCGCAATCCTCCGTGTCCGTCTCAAAGACGAGCTTATAAACGCTCGTGTCGTGCTCCTGGATGGTCGGCCGCTCTGAACCGGGCGCATCGGGGTGGATCTCCGAGAGCTGTTCGTAGGAGTCCTTTTTGATGCGCCAGCGGCGGATATGAGGGTCGCTGCTGGCACTGACTACGACCACTTCTTCAGGGGTCGACAGCTTAGGATCGAGGGCTAGATGCTGGAGCGCGAGCATAGATGTTATCGGATCCTGGATGGTGTGTAGGCGGGTGCCCGTGTTGGCATCCCAAACCATGATTTTCTTATCGGCACCGCCGCTGACGAGGATATCTGTGTCTCCTAGGCTAGCCCACAGGATGGTCTTGACAAAGTCTGAGTGGCCGATGAATTTGGTTAGGGGTTGACCCGTCTCCAGGTTCCAAGACCAAATGCACTTGTCCCAAGATCCTGCGTAAAGGACATCGTTCTGTCTACCGCCTACAGCGAGGCAAGATGTAGGGTTTTTCGGCCCTTGATAAGTCTTGGTGACTGTGGATGTCTGGGAGAGAATGTTATGAGCCTTCGGGGGGTTCTTGTCCACTTCTTCAAGATGACCTATAGTAGCTTTTCCTTACTTCAATGTTTACACGGCGAACCCTGCCCGCAGCCTCTGCGACTAGCACGGAGGAGGAGGGAGAGACAGGATCATTGATGATGGCGAGAATCTTGGACTTTAGCACGATTGGGTTGCCAAATTTGTTCTTGGACTTCACCTCCCGCCTTTCTCTCTTCTCGATCGACGCACTTAGACATGGATGTTAGTCACGGGGCACTTCGTAACTTTCTTGGATGTAGGTTCCATACTCGGTCTCGAAGAAGTTTCGAGGGTCGGCGGATGTGGTCATCGTGGAGCTGGAGGGCGTGGGGAAGCTCATGGTTAGAGACGGTGATCAGCGCATGCAAAGAACGAAGAATAGGGTCTGAAAAGAACAGACTCACCGTCTAAATAGAAAATATGGACGAAGCTGTAGATACAACAATGAGCTTCCACCGGCCAACTATTATTAATCTGATTGCCTAAACCGTCTCATCCAGGCGAAAGTGAGGCATCAACCGGAGCATTATTTCGAACAAGTCTCCGAGGGGCAACGAGAACAGGTTCCAGTTGGCATCAGATGTCGGCCCGCACAGTGGGGGATCCCCACCACGAGCTTTAAACCCAATTAAAAACGCGGACTTTAAGTGACCTTTAGATCGCGTCTTTGACGCGTCAAAGTCGGTCGAGGTCGCCTTCAAATTCAAGATCATCACATACTCCCCACTGACTGTCCTCAATTTGACGAATTCTCACACACGAGGGAGGAAAATATACCACTCGAAGAGATCAATTACCCCCCAGGAGTGCGAATCCAGTCTTCACCATGGACTCGACCGGCCGAATCAAACCTCGATCTCGCCCAGCTCACACCGCAGGCACTACGCGCTGCACATACACACCAGATGGCTCCCGCCTCATTACGGTAGGCTCGAACAATACGATTCGCATCTACAAGACCGGCTTCGACGGTGAGCCCACGAATATCGACGAATGCCCCGAACACAATGTCGCCGTGGCGGCAGCTGGTGACTTCTTTGTCGTCGGTTCCGAGGACGGCACAGTCAGTCAGTATTCTCTTGCCACGGCGTCATTCGAGCGGTTCTTGCTCCGGTCGCCTCTCCCGATTCGAGATGTGGCGCTTTCTCCGGACGGAAAGTGGTGTGCTGTTGCGAACGACGAGATGACGGTCAAGGTCGTAAACACTGAGGACATCCTCCAAATCAAGACCCTGAAGGAACACAACCGCTCGACAAAGCACCTATCATTCGATCCGAAGGCCAGTGTAATTGCCCTTACTTGCACCGACGGCATTATCTACATTTACTCGATGACCTCCGAGACCCCGGAACTGATCAGGAAGGTGGATGGGGTGGTGGGCGTGCTCGATGTCGACTCAGTTTCATGCGGTGCTATCGCGTGGCACCCAGACGGACGGTCGTTCGCCGTAGCGACGCCGACACGGGATATCCAGATCATATCGAAGAACGACTGGGAGAAGCAGCGCAAATTTGCCAATGGCCATCTCGGCGATATCACAGCCCTGGCGTGGTCTCCGAACGGCGCTATGCTTGCGACAGCTGGAAGGGACGGTAAGGTCTTGCTCTGGGAAACGAAGACGCAAGGAGTGATAGACCGACGCCATTTCAACAACGTTGTCGACTTGTCCTGGCATAAGAAGGACAATACCCTATCTTTTACTACCACGGAGGGTGAGGTTTATATCCATACCGATTTCGTTTCGGACCAATTCGCCTCTTTCTTGAAGCTGCCAATGCAGCCGTCGCCTTTCTTCCATGACCCATTAGCCGATATTTCTGGAAACGCGAGGAGGCTAGAGGTCGCGGGCAAGCCATTAGCAGCGCGACCTAGGAGAGATTCTCTGGATAGCCTCGAAGATGCCGTTCTCGATGACGACCTGGACGACTACGGTGTAGACGGCGACCTTGATGACTTCGTCGTGGACGACGACGGTGCGGGATATACGACTGGTCGCAAGCGACCTGCCGAGGATGACGGGTTTGGCGACCATGCTACCAAGCGCCGCCATCTCATGCAGCCTCAGATTCATGCCGCTTTCCAGCCGGGCTCGACGCCTTGGCGTGGGAACCGAAAGTATCTCTGCCTCAACCTCATTGGCGTTGTTTGGACCGTCGACCAGGACTCCCACTACACCGTGACGGTAGAGTTTTACGACCACGAGTTTCAGAGGGACTTCCATTTCACAGACACTTTCCTCTACGACAAGGCATGCCTCAATGAGAAGGGTTCGCTCTTCTCGAACCCGCCCAAGGATGACCTGCCGGCCACTTTGTTCTACAGACCCCACGAGTCCTGGACACATCGTAGCGACTGGAGGACGGAGTTGCCGAAGGGCGAGTCTGTCGTGGCGATGTCGCTGAGTGAGTCCTTCGTTACGGTAGTTACAAGCGCCAACTATGTGCGCATCTATACGCTCTTCGGCATCCCTTACCGGGTATACCGACCGAAGAGCACTCCGGCTGTTACCTGTGCTAGTTGGAAGGACTACGTGCTAACCATGGGCAATGGACCCGTGGGCCCGGATGGGCGAGCTAAGCTTCTCTACTCGATCGAGAACATCAAGCGGGATGAGATATGCCAGAATGAAGACACTGTTGCGCTTCCGGAAGGTGTTAACCTTACCAGCGTCTTCTTCTCTGACAAAGGTGTAAGTAATTTCCATCCATCCCTCGAACAGCCCCGTACCGGGGTTTCTCCCCTATAGCTCAACTGGGGGCCGTATGATTAACATGTTCACGTTAGGATCCTTGTATATATGATTCGACTGGAACTCTCCTTACGCTCCTTCATTGGAGGCAGCCCTCCCAAGCATCCTGGATACCACTCCTCGATACCAAGCTGCTCTCACGTTTGGCGTCGGGTCGGAAACACGAAACATACTACCCGATCGCCGTGGCAGACGACAAGTTCCACTGCATCATCCTCAAGGGCGGCGATCAATACCCGTACTTCCCGCGCCCTCTGCTCTCCGAGTTCGACTTCGCCGTGCCGCTCACATCGACGCTCCCCAAGACCAAGCGAGCCTCAGCGAACGGAGCAGAGAACGGCGACGACGACGGCGACGGGACCTCGGACGCCGAAAACGGTGAGGAGGACATGGACGAGGATCAGCGCGAGTCGGCGACCCTCACGCAGCAGCTCCTCGTCACGGATATCCTCGCACGGCAGCTGCGCGACGTGCTAGCGGATGCTAGGTCAAGCGCCACGTACTCCGAGCGGTCCCTCCTCGCGAAGCTGGAGCTCGAGGTCGATAAGACGCTGCTGAAGATGTTGGCTATCGAGTGTCGGCAGTCTGAGGACCGTGGGATGCGGGCGTTGGAGATGGTGGAGCTCATGCGGGATAAGACGGGGAAGATGGCTGAGGCGGCGGGCAAGGTTGCGGATCGGTATGATAGGACTATTCTTGCCGAGAAGATTCGCGAGTTTGGGGAACGGAAGGTCAATGGCATGGATGAGGATGAGGATTGAGAGTGCAGGCTACCCCGACCCTCATTGGGGAGGAACATGCAGATGGGTATGCCTTTTTCTGGAAGCGATGTTGGAAACGATGATTGTCGTCGTTTCAGGTCAGTGATTTGCTGCGTTTCTGGAAACAGGATTGTAATTTTGGAAGCCTGATGGCACCAGGAGAAGGACTCTTTGAGTCCATATGACGTCTTTGCTTTGCTTGGGACATTCGGGGGCTGTGGAAATAATAGTGCTATGATATAACGATTTAATGTGTTTGGTTCGAACCAATTTTTGACCTCTCCGGGACGCAGGAGGCATGAAGATGTGGTTGATATGATTCGCCTTGTTTCCCGGGTCCTGCACTCGAAGCTTCACCTGTTACAAGTTCATATGTTTCCTTCCACTTTGAATTCTAGAAAGCAGCGTGGAAACTCGCTGATTGTGCGAGAAGCCTTCTACGACTATTCCCAGAGGAGCTTTTACTCCTTTCCATGCCAAGACATCTCAGATCCGAAGTGCCAAGCCTACTATATGCAAACTATTTCTCACATGTTCTAATAAATCTTCTGTCCACGTCGTAAGCCCTCTAAATCTGGTCAACGCACCGACGGCACCGAGGTGGGTTTCTCTGACCGAGAACTGCTGAGGCCAAGGGCCAAGGGACTTCCCAAAACCGGGGGCTGGTGAACCCGAGGACGGTTCCCGTCGATCTCCGTACCTGCCGCTTCTGAGCTCGTTCCACGGTTAGGAGAGAAGGAAGCCGGGTGGCAAACCGGGAGAAAAAAAAATTTTTTTTCTTCCTTTTTCCCTATAATCCTCGGCTTCTAGATAGCATCTCTTTTATTGTTGATATTTTTTTTCTTCTTTTTTCTATTTTTTTTTTTTTTCTTTCGATTTTTTTCTCCGTCCCGTCCGAATGATTCCTTCCCTCTGAGAGAAGTGTGGAAGGGTTTTGGAAGCGACATCATGGGACACTAAAAAAAGCAATGGTAAGGGGAACGATGGCCCGTGAATCGGTTTCATTGCGTCTTTTGTTCATTTGGTTTGGGTTTTGGAGATTAACGGGCGCTGACGCGACTCCATTGTCGTGCATGAAGAAAACGAGGGTGTGTGGTGGTTCTTTGCAGAGCAAACAACGAACAGCAACGTGATGGGATCATTCTGTATTACTCGCATAGCAAACTGCACCAGTCAGAGACTTATAGGCCCCTACGGACCCTCGCTTCACCTTCATCAATTCACAGGATAAGCAAGAGGGTTGTTAAGGGTTCATCCCCGTCCCCTGATAGGCTCTAAGTATTAATTTCGATTACAGCATGAGGCCCGTGTAAGACCGCAACTGTGGACGTGCATCAAGATTCGTTTATTATAAGAGTGCACCTGCTGTAAAGGGCAGGAGAGTCTTTTCCATTGCTACCCTCGGAAACTGGGATATGGCGAATAGAGCGAGAGAAAGGAGTCTCGGCGCTGCTTTGACAATGGACTCGGACAGGGACAGGCCTCACGGGAGATAGGCTCCCACCTCCGCGACAACCGGGGAAAGGATGAGACCTGTGTGTATTTTTGGGAGCTCGGTGGCGGATAGAGATAGAGCCTCAATCGGCGAAAGGCTTACGAAGTAACACTGGCCTTGGAAACCCGAGCCTCCCTTGCCGAGGTACTTGAAGAGAGGACGTGTACTCCGTAGTGTACATGGAGGTACGACTCCATGAATCCATTTTGGAGAGCCGGTTGGACTTTTGGCTTTTGACGTGGACACCGATGATCAACAATGAACGCTGGACATCTATTGGCGGATATACGAAACAGAAGGACATACTTTGTCGAAAATAAACGTGGGATGCTTTGAAGCAGTTAAGGTTCGTGGCTGTGTAGGCTAAGGGCGATAGACGTCAACCTTTCTTTCTTCTTCGTCTTCAGATGCAGTTTTAGATCCCTCGATCAATTTTAGTGCCCCTTCCGGGGTGGGGGCAGGGTCAAGCAATCCAGAGTTTGGGAACCTGGGCAACCAGCATACGAAGGATCTAGATCGGTGAGCCGTAGCGCGAAAGCCTAATGTGGGCATTGAACCTATCGAGCTCGGTCGTTGACATGCCGCGTGGAGATATCTCCGGTCCTGGTCACCTTACGGAAGCTATCTCCGGGGTCGTGGAGCTTAGTTGACTCTCGCCGGAGCCCTCCCTGCCCCAGTTCCGCCACCTGAATGCGTCACTGTTAGCTTCGAGTCTCGGGCCCCAGTCAAGCATGTGTCCTGGTCTGGCGTACGCGTCCACGCACATCTTCGGGGCTGTAACATCGATTATCGCTTTGGAGGATATGATAAGAACGCGAGCTAGCTGACTAGCTAAGACTCTTAGCCGAGATTCGATTCGACTGATCGCGATGCGGCGGGATCCATGCTCGCAGGGGTCGCGATTATCACCCGGCTTTGACTCGGGCTTTGAATGACTTTTGATGATGTCTTCCTCTGTTCTCTAGGCATCAACTCTCCCCTTTCCGGGGTGGAGCGACTATCAATACAATCAGAGCTTAGCACTTCATCATCAAAATAGCCTAGCTTCTCGGTGACGTACAATTGTAGCCATCATTCTCACATATTGTTAGAGCATTGATCAGTGGCCGGACCGTGCTTGTTTGCCTTGCTGAAGATCAGTCTGGCAGCTGCTGGCATTCACGACGACACTGAATGCTTCCTAGCTTTCAATCGCAAACATTTCCAGAAACTGCCTAAGGCCGCGTCCAATATCTTTCCGCCATCTTTCCGCGATGGGAACGCAACTAAACTGCACAGGGTCTAGACTGTGAGAGGCTCTGGTGCAGTGCTCAGTACGGAGTATACACTAGTGTATTCTACCCTCGCTTCGCCAGCTTCACCAGACTTTGCAAAATCCGCGATTTGCAGTGTATTACTTGGCAGATTACAGGGACAGACATGCTGCTCCCAGATGCAACAGTGCTACGATGAAGTCAACGCTTGGACCAACATGAGCTCTGAATGCAGGACCGGGGTCTGCCTCAATGTCAATGGGCGCCGGCAAGTTGGGTCCTACTAAACTAGCAATACAACTGTGACAATGTCAAAGACTCATATTAGTGTACGGATTCCGGACCACTTGCACGAAGGAATGGGTAATCAGTTACTTCATAATGAGGTTACACTACTAGCTCTGAACGGAGCGGCTGGTGCAGGGGACGGCGTGCACAGCATCAATGTCAGGATATGGACATGCACACTACGAACTAGGGAATCAATGGACAGCCTGGCGGACACTAACAGAACGAGTGGCACGAAGCTAAGCGAGAGTTGCTTCGTACAAGTACACTACGGCATGAAACTCCTGGCTCCGCTCCGTCATCCATGCCTCATACCGTCATTGGCACTTGATGTGTCCGGCCTTAGACTCCGGGCCGTCAACTTGCCAATTCCAGCATCTTCCAGCTGAAGCTTCTGCACTCTTACCCCATTTACACCATCATAATCACGTAGTCTAATAATGAGTGCACGAGCACAAACTAGGGTAGGGCCGTTGGCCCCCAAGGTCTGGACTACGAAAGAGTAGTCTCACAACATGGAGTATTGATTTGAGACCGGTAACTGTAGTACAAGACTCCCCTTTCGTGCAAGGCAGATGAGGAGCACGGTCCTAGGTTGCTGAAATCCCAGTATTATACGTACGAAGTATACTTCGCAGTTGTGATTAGCAATTAGCCAGCCTGGCGTTCTCCGACCGCGTCCGTGGTTCACAGGGCGGGTGTTCCTGACCCTGACCCTGACCTTGACTGGGAAGCTACCTACTTCATCCAGCCCTCGGAAGAATGATGGACCATCCTCTCACTGGCTGGAATGGGATCTTTTGAACCGCATTGATCTCCAACAACACCTACACCAACACCTCGGGCTGTGCCCTGGTCCTACTTCCCTGTTCCAGCTTCATCTGTTGATGCTTCAAGGTGTCGATGCTAAGTAGGTTAAGCTCTAGTGTACTTTGTACACTCACGTCACGCCCAGTCCGTCCGAACCCCTCGTTGAAATTGATTCCGTAAAAGACCCTCCAACTTCGTTCGTATTTGATATTCAATGAGATAGAGATTGCACTTGTCCTTAGGCCTTGACAGAAGCGCCAAGGAGTGGATATAAATTGCTTCGTACTTCATCCTTCGCAGGAGTCAAAGTGTGGACCTTCCCAACTGCAAACCTCGAAGCAGGGTCCATCATGCCCGTGCGCAAGAACAATCGAGTCCACTAGTTTAGGGGATCAATCAGACACTAATGCACACTCAGAGTCTGCAAAGGACACTAAATTTGCCTGTGTCCTGCGTGCGAAGTACATATCAATCAATTGATCTCGTGCATTGAGAAGGCTAGACAGGAACGCCACTGCAGAACAAGTATATAGAGTGTATAACTACGAAGTACCCGTGGCTTTGCATGTATACGTACGAAGCACGAATTAATACTAACAATAAGTCAAGAGAGCATTGCAGTTAGGCATTAGCTTTTGCTAGCGATGACATCACTGATGATCGATTCGCTCGCCCGGCTGGCGGTGCACAGCCAGTTTGCTCCTACTAACTCAATCATTTGGGTGGACGAGGCATGTCCTTCATAGGGTAATGAACATCGCATCCCCAAGACTGCGGTCAATTCAATGTTGATACTTGGTATACGTACCTCTGTCTGCCTTGAGTTCTGGTAACATTGATGTTACCAGCTTGGACTATCCGTGGGATGGTCATTCTCCGAGAGTAGTATTCAGTGTGCGAGGATCGAAAAGAGGCGTTCAACACAGATCAGCATCAATCTGATCCCTGTCGCTCATCATTCTGGTGCCAGGGCTCAACCAAAATACTTGGTATCATTACGGAGTAGTTCCCTGGACTCTGACCAGGGTACACGAGATGAACCTCGTTTCATGGGCCATTGCAAAATAATAGCAACGAAACGATTGGGGATGGAAGCCCGTTCTTTTTTCCCATGCCATCGGCTTGGACTCCGAGGCCTGTCCGTTTCAACTACGAAGTACGAAGTACTTGGTAACTTAATGTCGACATTGGACAAGGGATCATAAACGTGGTCTTTTATTGTCTGGAGCATCAAAATTTAAGGGAGCCAGAACAGACAACCCGCCCATGATCGTTCCCGGATCTCGATGTCTTGAGAAAGGAATCACTTCTGGAGGCGCTCCTGACAATGACATGGTTCATTTGCGTCGCCTTGACATCTCCTGCCGTGCCTCCCCATCTCCTCCCTGGTGCAAATTGTCCCCGATGTAGAAAAGGCTTGTTGAGCGAGCTGGCCTCCAGGATGCACCCTAGCTCAAAGAAAAGACCCTAGTGGAGGTCTTCCGCCATCAACGCTAGGGTGCACACCTGCATGCCACTTTAATTGTTTAGAGGGCTTTGAGATGAAAGAGCATTCTCGTTTGAGACTAGGATTCGATGCTCCCCGGCATTTCGTCGCCGTCGGCCTACGAAGTACGAAGTACAACCTTGGACCAGACCGTGTAATACGGAGCCTCAATGAACTGAATGAAGTCTGGACTTCGTGGTTCTAGTGACCCCTGCCAAACCTCAAGAGCTTCCTCCAGGCGGTACTTCGGATGAGTACCGACTCGGAAGCGAGCAGCTCTGCGGCATGGCACCTAGGGTCTAGCTCTTTCTGGGCAGCATGGCTGATCTCCGTACCCGTGCCCTTGTGAACAAGTACCGCGACCGGCAATAGAAGAGATTGGGTTTGGTTAAACTCTACGGAGTACAGAGCAATATGTGCCGTATTATCTACACCATCCTTGCGGGCGGAAAGAACCCGCAGTCTCATCCAACGAAAGGGAGATATGGGTCCTGGCATAGTCTCCTGTTTGCGGGGTATAACGTACGAAGTCGTGGACATGGTGTACTTCGTAGCGGTCGAGTCTTTGAAGGTATCTAACGGCTAATGTTTTACCTGCGAAAGTCTTTATCAATACTGCCAGAGTTCTTCCATCACAAGGACGAAGTGTGAAGGACTCTCAGAAGAGACGTACTTCGTAGAAGATGTAGTGTACAAAGTAATGTTAGAAACCTGAAGGAATACCTGCTCCCTTGTTTGGCGAGCTCGCCCACATCCTTGCCACCACCGATTTTGTATCTCCGCCATCAAAAGTATTCTCCGATATTACAACTTCGCTCAGGAGAGCCGTATCGAGGTTTTCTCCCCATCCCGTATCCCGCCCACACCCTGACATTGATATTTTTTCTTATAGAGTATTGTTTCCTTTGTCGTCCAGGGCCCGCTCTCCGAATTCATCCGGCGAGGAGAACGGAATATAGGGAAATATTTGGAATTTGCTGGAAGCGCCCGATACCGAGATGTAATATGTCTCTTAACCTCCAGGAATTGAATCGCCTCAATTACTTGGGGGGCTCGTAATGCCGGCCAGCCATGGGATATTATGGACGTCCCGCACCCAGAATAGCAAAATAAGCTGTCAATATTCCGGAGGAATAGAGCGCAGCCTACCTTGGCCCGCCCCCTTGGTTTGGAAAAATTATATGTAGGGAGCGTTGCAATGTCGTAGATATATTACCGAATGCCGGCTCGGTGAGTTGGAGGGGGGAGGCGTCCCGGGAGGATAGGATTCTTGAGACGACTACTTCGTACTAGTGCGTGAACACCTCCTTGTTCAACGTGATGCAACCCTTTTACTATGTACAGATACTCAGTAAAGGTGGTGAAATGCAGCGGTGATCCGGTACTTCGTTCGCACGACGAAGTACTTCGGACGAAGGAGTGTTGAAATCAAATGTCATCAATGGAGGGAGCCGGGCGTACAATATTGTATTCAGTACGAAGTAGTTGTGGGGGGAATTTCAATACGTAGATCCTAATCAGTAGGTGAATGCAAAGGTAGACTACATTTGATTTGATGGACAGTGTCAAAACGTGCAAGCAGCTTTCACTGTCAACCATCCGTCCCATCAAACTAACCTCACATTCTGTCTGC
This sequence comes from Scedosporium dehoogii, assembly GCA_002812735.1. Lineage (NCBI taxonomy): Eukaryota > Fungi > Ascomycota > Sordariomycetes > Microascales > Microascaceae > Scedosporium > Scedosporium dehoogii. The sequence goes on along the minus strand of PGIR01000325.1, from coordinate 9,076 downwards.
ACATATAAACATGGTAACTATCACACCCGAATCCATCAAGAGGGTGCTCAACCAAGAGTTCGGGACCTCGATCGATGGTTCCCAATGGAAGCGCAAAATTAAATCGGATGGTACCAAATCGGAATGGACCCCTGTCTCGACCGAGCTGAACTCTAAGGAGCCACATCCCCTGCTCCTCATGCTGGTGATATTGAACCAGGCTGAAGGAGAGCCGACGCACTGGTCTCTCTTCGTCGCTGAAGAGGGTCAACCAGGTTCCGTTTATCAAGTCACTGGAGATGCTACCCAGATGCACTACGCATTCGAAGAAAAGAGCAACGTTGTCGTTTCTGAGAGTTACAATCGCTCCTATGTCATTGCTCAACTAGGAGAAGGCGGAGAGGACCTGATAAAGTCTTGCGCCGAACAGGAAGCACCCCCACATGCCACGAACCGCGCCTCGGTCAAGGAAACTGTCAGGGCTGGACGGTCCGTGTTATGGAGCGCCTTCAAGAGGCTGGCATTGTTGCAGAGTCATGGGTCACGTTGGCGAGAGGCATGTTAGAACCGGTCTAGCAAGGAAACAAAGTTGTGGCGTTGGGGTCTGGGGTAGATTGTCAGGACGCGTGGGAAGCCCAATATTGCCCGGGACCATTCACTATAGACCCACCTGTCGGGGAGGTCTTTTCTGATGTTTAATTCGTACTTCAGACAACGAGCATCATGGAAGCCGAAATTACCTCCCCAGACATTTCATTTTTCGGTCCTTCATAATGTGGAGGGGACGCCATGGGGGGAACTATACTCCGGAAGCCAAAGAATCTAGAATGTCCCTATTCTCGTGTTTCGTTTTATTAGCATCGCGGTGTTCATGACCCTGGATTTGCGTGCTGTTTGATAAAAGTTGGGGTTAAGATGTGTCTCCATGATGATGTACGAAGTAGACACCAACTAATTAGTAGCTAATTAGTAGCTGCCATCAAATGTTGCTTTGGGGTCGCCTGGCATTAGCCAATGCGGAAGGTTGGAAGTCAACGACAGCACAGTCTGCTGTCTGGTGTCAATATTACCCTGCATGCTACCAAGCAGGGGTCACAAGCGTGGGGTCCCAAAAAGCTAGCCCCCATCGACGAGCAACAAGTTCAGCCTCACCAGGATGATTACTCGTGCAAGGTTGGAGAGAATTTGCGAGTAATGCTTACGCTGATCTTTCAAAGAAATTTAAGTCTTGCACCAACGTTTCGTTGCAGAACTCTATCGGCCATGGCAATGCGAAGCTTCCCCTCCCCCGATAAGAGCTGATGAATGCATTACCCCTTGTGATCGAGTCCGTTAGTCTCGTCGCGGGGTTTAGCTTTGTATACCGGCGTCTAAAAAGATCAGTGATGGGCGGCCTCCATACGAAGCAATGCCATTACAGCGGGAGAAACGGCGCTCCCACCCGTGGCGTTGTACTTCTAGACCGACACGCAGACGCCACTGTATCGCCTGGTGATGTCTTGATGTTGACGTACAGATCTCCGAGTTCAAACCGCCGATCGACGCTAACGGGAGGCAAAATACTGATCGATACTTTGTGCTTGAGCGTGCAAAGAAGCTCAACTTTAGTCAGCGGTATCACCGAATCAGGACTGGAACAATTTGAAGATTCAAACAACCTAATCGAATGTAACATTTTGCGATCGCGATCTATAGTCTGAGCGAGTCCCGAGACAAGACACTTTCCACTACTTCGTACTGAGACAGCGGGTACTAAACAGATTGAATACAGTCTAACTCCCGGGCATTCCTTGGAAACACCGAGACCGTCATGTGCACATATTCCCCTTAGGCTTAGGATCCTATGTAGCCGTTGTGTGAATGCCTATGCCGGGGCTTCTCCCATTCTTTACCGGACTTAGTGGGCAATCCCTTGAATTTATCGTATGCATGCTCCCTATATATCTACCGTATGCTCACTAGCATCACCCTACTTGAGAAAGTACCTCAGCAGGTTCTCCCACAGCAGATCTCTGGTGACTGAAGAGTGGCGATCAATCCACCCACAATGAGCCCTGGAAACCGGAGTTGAATCGGACATGATCATTGGTGTGTTGCCGTCTTGTCCCGTTATGAGCCAGGTCCATTTCATCTTATCGCCAAGGCCCCTGCCCTCGTAAGCTCTTCTTAACCACGCTCAGCCTGCCCAGCTCCACTAAATTTTTAGTGCCAGTTATGGGGGAGGAGTCCACGACTTCGTCGCGCATTATAGGAGGTACATTCTGTAAGACTGGATATCGAAGGAAGTTGATGTACTTCGTGGCGACTCCCCAGCACTCGTTGCCGCAGTGGTATCTATTGTGATCCCAGGAAATCAAATATGAATGGAAAGCTCCACAGTGGATCTCACATTCAAGCACGATAATGGTTTGAGCCAGCCCAACACCGTTGAATGATGCACACTACAAATGTACCCTACTTCGTGCTTCGTAATTACCTGGTTCGCGCACCTACGTTGTGCCTCGATGGTGAGCGAGGCCCCTAGCCTCGAGTGCTCAACTGCCTCGTAGAAACTGACAGGCATCTCATCACTAATGCTGCTGACCGATGGACGACAACAGGCTTGAGCTTTGTGGTGGTGGGATGGAGGCCGAAGTCTTTGGTCAAATGGTAATGACTGCGTAAGATATTTGTCAACCCAGCACACTCCACCATACCCGAAACTTTCGAGCCAGCACCGAAGGCTACCGCCCGTCTGCCCCCAGAGGCAGCTTTGAAAAAGGCTGAGCAATGTCGGAAAGACGAGGCTCTGGCATTGCTGACCCTGCGTCTTCACCACGGTTCCAAGGGCGGTAGTAATGGGTTTCCCATATCCATCACGTCTATAGCATACCTTACCTAAGATGTTTGTAACGTGTGGGAGAACAGATAGGTAATGATCGAGTCGTTTCTAATGCCGCAAGGGTTGCTTGACCCTTGCCTCAATGTTTGATGGTGACTTGGCGACGTGTTGGCTTTAAGTTGATTTGTTTGGGGATTGCTTCCCGCCGCTCACTGAACGACAGTCCCGTACTATTGGCGATAGAACTGCGCTAGCATATAGAACCAGAGTACTTACTTCATAGTGTGGTGTAGAATACTTGGATGTTTACTCCACTGTAATATTAGCGGCTCCCGAAAAAGCAATATTCAGCACCCGAGCTTGACTCGTTCTTCGACAAGTCGTAGCGAAGCGTTGCCTCGCGTCCTGGTAGTGGAGGGGTTCTTGATGCCATTGCCAAGCGGTGATGTTCTTTCTCTGGAACGCCGACCGCAGACGCCACATTTTCTGCTTAAAAAAGAGTACCTCGTAGAAACCTGCAGGCTAAAGCCGAAACTTCCTCCTGGGATCTAGACCCCTCAAGCTCTTCCGCCGCCTCATGTCGAGCTTTGCTCTCTTCTAAGAAAATTTAACTTTGTGCACCCATGTTCTCTGTGTTCCCTTCTTCAGCTGTTCTCGTCCAATTCTCCATCACACCTTCCTTCGCGAAGTTGGATCCGGTTCTCTCCACCCGCCCCCGCCGTCTGGGCCTCGTTGCTACTTCTAAATTCAACCTTCTTTCAACAAAAGTATTATTACACTTTCCCGAGTTGAGCTTGCTCGTGCGAAGTACGAATACTTTGATTCATCAAATCAATCTCCTCCTGCCCGCTCCGACACTCGTTGCCTTCTCAATCCTGTTTCAATCTCTTGCCAGCATCTCCACGAACGCCAGCACCTAGTCGCAATCAAGCAGGCAAGCAAGCAATCAAGCACGCACCCCATCTTAGCACCCGTCGCTGCAACTGCACCTTGACTCCTCCAATGTACAAAGTACAGTACTCCAGAGACTACCCGAACCAGACGCTAATCAGTTTAAGAACAGAGGCAGCATTAGCATCGAGATCCTCCCGTACCCAGACCCAGACCCAGACCCAGACACAGGCGCGTACTGGTACCCGCTGCCACTTGATCGCCCTTGCCCATTCCCCATTCCCCGTTCCCCATTCTCCATTGATCCATTTCCTTCCTTCCCCCTTCTTCGTCCCCTTCCAAGTCTCTTCCCCCTTCCCCAGCGCGGGCGATTGCGCACACACCCCTCAGTTCTCAGTTGCACCCTCAGAACACCCTCATCCCGTAAATTCAACCGTATCGACATTGGGAATTAAGGAATTGTACTTGTATCCTACTTCTTAAATCCCCGTCCTCATTCGCCGGAACTTTCCACCTCCTCTCATCCACCCCCGTCGAGCCGGATTAATTTTTTTTTTCCTTTTTTTGCCTGCGTCTTCCAGGTCCAATCTACCTGCGTTACTTGCATCAATACTTGTTCCGACTCTCCCTCTTCCTTGTGCGCGCCACAAAGACCGAAAGAAAGGTGCCACCTTGCTCGCGTAGAAGGCTAATCCGCCGTCCTAATTCACTTCCACAAAACCTTGCCAACCTTAAACTGGGGAAACTCTATGTCGGCCACTCCGTTATCGAATAGGCGACAGAAGGATTGAACAACTTTCACCCCACGATTTGGGAGAGCCCCGGAACGAGATCGAGAACGGGACCCCTTTCCGCCCGGACACACGCCGCCTTCTCTCCCTAAGCTTAATCCCCGAAAGGAAAACGAGATCAAAGTTTCCTCGCGAGTTTGGGAGGAGAAGCCATGAGGTAAAACCGACACTAAATGCGCCCCTTGTTCCCCCCTTGTCCCTGGTCTCCCATCGTCCCGTTCCATAAATCAGATCGTCTCCCCGTGCCTTGACCCGTCCACCAAACTCCATCCCGTATCCCTTACGCACACACTCTCCCTCTCTTCCGAGCACGAGCACCGACGACTAGGGAATAGGGGTCCAGGACTACCCATCACGAGTGACACCGATTCGAGCGACCATGGCGATGAGGGCGATTTCGAGACCCTTTGCTAACAACCATTACCCCACAGCGCAAATGGCTGCCGTTGCTGAAACTCCCCAACGACCTGCCACCCTCGCAGATTGCTCCGACGACCACATCACAAGTCGAATCGTTCCTATCCCAACTCCCAAGATTCAGATGACGGCCCCTTCACCCGGAGAGCCGATGGAAATCAGCTCTCCAACTAAACCTTTTGCCAAGATGGCCTCCAGCGCCGGCGCCAGCCCGACCTCCAGCGGCCCTGTCGCTCACAACGGTATTGGCAACGCGAACGCCAATGCTCACGGCCGCTCTACGAGCGCAGATGACGCGAACGTTAGTGTCAATGGTGCTGCGCCGACATCCACGCCGACCCCGAGCGAGAAGAAGCCCATACCATCGGCCGACCAATCTGCCCTATCCAATCCCTCTTCGATGCCCGCCCCCCCGGCTGCCGCCGCGGCCGCCGTACACCAGCCAAAGATTGTCCAGACGGCATTCATACACAAGTTATATAAGTGAGTGGCCAACCGTTCCTACGCTGGCCCTCGGGATGGCATCGATATTCCTTATATATGGGACTTGGGATGGCTAACAAGAAAATCACAGCATGCTTGAGGATCAAAGCATCCAGCATCTGATCTCATGGTCGCCCAGCGCCGAAAGCTTCGTCATGTCTCCGACGGCAGATTTCTCAAAAGTCTTGGCGTATGCTGCCCTCACACCTCCCGACTTCCTCGCTTCCCTATGACTGGTTCAATCACTCACTTGAGCAATGTAGGCAATACTTCAAACATACTAATATCTCCTCGTTTGTTCGTCAATTGAACATGTACGGGTTCCATAAAGGTAAGGCATATGCGAGCCTTCTCTCTCCTCTTCTTCCTTCCTCGCCTCGAACGACCGTGGACGAAGGCTAATTGGTGACGTAGTGAGCGATGTCTTCCATACTGGCAACCCCGAGACTGCCCTCTGGGAATTCAAACACGGCAACGGCAACTTCAAGCGAGGTGACTTGGTTGGTCTGCGAGAGATTAAGCGACGCGCATCGAAGCACGCTCTCGTCCATCGCGAATTCAATAGCCAGAAGCCCAGTCCCTTGCAGCCAGGTGCACCCGCCGAACCCATGCCAATGGCACCCGATGGCAACGACCCTAGGCTCGTTGGAATGGAGCACACCCTCTACGATATGGGAATCAGGTTGCAGAGGAGCGAAGAGCACGTCAATGCCATGCACATGAAGCATCAAGCCGTCAGTGAAGTGCTGGGCAAGGTGATGCAGCTCAACCAAGAACTGTCAAGGGCTCTCCTTGCGCTTGTACCCAGCCCCGACCACCCTGTTCACCGAGACGGTATGTGATATTATCCTAATTCCTTGACCGGTGTATTTTCTGCTAGTACTGCGTAGTACTAGAGAACTGTGCGCTAATGTATGTGTCTTTAGTTGTTGCCCTCCAAGGTGAATTTCAGAGACAATCTGATGTGCTGCGGGCTATCGACGAACCTCATGAACACTTTCCAAACAGCCGACAACAGTATTTCTCCAATATCGAAAACGCGCCCATTTCGCCGCGCCAACTAGCCCAAGATGACCCGCGGCGAAGCACTCTTGCCGTCCCCCATCGCAACAACTTCTATCGCCCGCCAGTCTCGTCTAATCTGTCCGTCAGCGTCACGCCCCGCCGTGCCTTCGGTTCGTTTAGTTCAAGTACTGCTCAGACATCACCCAGCTCTCTCCGTGGGCCACCTCCTCCGCCACCGGCGCCCCACCCCCTCTCGAACGTTGAGCCTGCTCCAAGCCACCTGACTCGACGACACACCTCCGCCGACATTCGCGCCCACGGCTGGCAGGGCCAACCTAACCACAACCCTTACCCCGCCGCGCCAGGTGGACCTCCTCCACCACCAGTTGGCCAATGGCCTCCTTCACCGAATCGTCTCGCGCCTGAGGACCAGCGTATCCGAGAGTCATTCTCGAATTACTCTCTTTCTGCGGCGTCCCAACAGCCCCGCCCACATTCACGACCAACTACGCCGCCGCCTCCATTTGCTAACGGTATATCTGGATCAGACACCTTTGGAAGCTGGTCCTTCAACTCAGCGGGCGGTCGTGAGAACAAGAACTTGGCGGTTAGGGATAGCTCTGGACCCCCAACACGGCGTGGGAGCATGGCACATATTCTCAACCCCGCGGATACGGCCGAGAGGGAAGACGAAGATGAAGATCCACGAGGAGACGATGACCGGAAAAGGAAACGCATGCAATAAGAGAGTTGAAGTTTTGATGGTTCTATTCCGCACAACAGACAGAGCATGTCGTCGCACTTTGTCGTAATCTCGGCGCCAAGATCAATCCTTGGTGTTGACTCAATTTTACGGCCCGGTACCAAGGAAGAACAGAACCAACTGGCGACGAAACGAGCTCTCCGTTAACCCTCCCGGAACTTCGTTCCTAACTCGTTGTATATTCAAACTCCCGAAACGAAAGGCGGCGGGCTGATATCGAGCACGCGACATACTTCGACATACGACTCAGTCGCATTAATATCGTGGTCTCCATTAGACCTCAATCTAACAGGAAAAAAAAAAAAGTCTTGTCGTTTGTTACAACCTCTACCGGCGGATATGGCCGGCTCACCTTTGAAGCTCGAAGCTCGAAGCTCGAGGCGACAGGCTTATCCAGTATTCAAGATCCAACATTCATTTCAATTGGATATCGGCAGTCAAAAGGATGTTTCCTACATGTATTTTACTTTCACCGTCCTTCTCCTCAGTATGAGAGGAGACTTTGTTTCAACATCAACATCATCGTGGGGTATATAATCGATTAGGTGGTACGCCTGTTTTAGGCCCCTTGGCCAATTTCTTCGGATCCCTCTTCTTTTGCCTTTTGTCTTTGGATTTTCGGAGTCGCGATGGAGAAAAAAAAGGAATTTCTCCCGTTTTCATTGTTTTTGCCCTTTTCTTTCATCTTCCTTTTATTTTTGGCTACGGAGACATGGCGGCGAGGTTCGCGGCGGCGGGCGGCATGGATGACTCTTATGAGGACACGCATGGAGACAGCGGTGGGCTTCTTTTGGGAGCGCGTCATTGCATCGGTTTTAGGGAAATGGGATGGCGGTGGGGACATGTCATGGACTTTTTTGTTATTTACTGGCTGTGATGTATTCAGAGATGTGGTAGTAATTTTTGGTGGTATTTTCTGTTCTTTCGCATCTTGATGCTTCTGGCAGTCGGATCTAGGGTTGGCAGAGCTGATATTAGGAACTCGGTTCCAGTACAGCTATTCATAAAAAAAAGAAAGCAGTCCCCCACTTGCTCACGGTCAAGCGTTCGACGAGTAACTAGTCTGTATATTGCAGAAATAGAACCAAATGGGGTATATTGTAATGCTAACGCCATTCGAACTCCCCCATATGCCTGACCAATTTGTTCTATCCACATATTTCCATGTCTACATTCTCTGGTGTTTCTCCATTTTCCTCCGTCTTCTTTTTCTTTGACTTCTTCTTCTTCTTTTTCTTTTTGCGCGCCGGTTCGTTGGGGTTCGTATCTAAGCCTGTCTGGGGTTCATTCGGCCCTGTCGACGACTTTGTGATGCTCTCAGGTTTGTCCTCACTCTCGCACGCATTCTCATCTCCCCCGTCTAATCCCGCTTGCTCCTTTGCAGCAGCCGCAGCCGCAGCCGCAACAAGTGGGTGCTCTTTAGGCTGCCCTATCACAGCCCCCGGGCCAGCCCTCCTCGCCTTCTTGTTCCTCCCCAGACCACTCCTGCCCTCATCCTCATCGTCGCTTTCCGCCGGCGCTTCGGGTTTCCGCTTGGCATTCGACTTATCTTCCCTCTGCCGCTTCCCCAGCAGCTTCCTCTTCAGCGCGAGATCTTCCCTCGCAGCATTCGCCTTCTGCGCCGCAGCCGCATCCCTCCCGGCACCGATCCCGACATTGGGCTCTAGCGCCGAGAAGTCATCTTCGTCTTCTAGTTTCCTTCGCTGTTGGGATTCTTGCTGCTGATTCTTCTGGCCTCCTGACGCGAGAGAGGAGAAGGCTGCGGGGGTTTTCGTAGCGGTTGAGGTCGTGGGTTGTGGGAGGGATGCGCCGAAGAGGGATTGCGCCTTGGATTGTTTCGTTGCGAGGAGGAGGGAGATGCGGTTGCGCAGGTCGAGGGGGCAGGGGGTTATTGTTTGGGGTGGAGGGTTAGAGGGGGCCATTTTT
>PGIR01000324.1:0-25028 GCA_002812735.1 Scedosporium dehoogii | reverse complement strand
AAAAAAAAAAAAAAAAAAAAAGGTACAGTAATAGTTTCACGGAATATCAAGGTTTATTATACAAGCTACCAGAATCGACAGATGACCGGATGCAGCCGAAAAGTGATTGATGGTGGATCAATTGGAATTGATTGATGATGAGGGGAGATGGAGTTTGATGATGCAGGGAACAAACAACAAGCAAGCAAGGACTGGAAAAAAAAAGGCAAAAAAGATGCCCACACCTGGGATCGAACCAGGGACCTCATCATTTCACTAGCTCGTACTAGTGATGCGCTCTACCACTGAGCTATACGGGCTTGTTGGTATTCACGTTCCTAGTGCAACATTTGAAGCTAGCGAGGGGGGAGGCGCAAGCAACATCAACGGCAATGGTTCGAGTCAGGTCGGTCCTGTGGTCCACAATTTGCTTCACAAGTTCCATATTAACAGTGAGGTCGAAGTGCGAGAGCAAAAGGACATAGAAACCTTATCTCAATTTCTTTCCCATCTTTAATCCGTCTTTCTCTCATGTGATGTGTGTTCCTGTTCGGAACTAATACCCGCTCCCGATCGGCCGGGCCCAAGAATCTATTAGTGTACAACGCTAGTGCGGAGTAGAGCCGGAGTGGAACCCGGCCCCGGGCACCATCAAGACATGCCCGGATTAATTCATCAATCCCTATAAGTGTATTTTTATTTAAAGATAATCTCCTAGAGCAGACGTGAAGATAAATATCAGGACAATCCTGCCATCCCCCACAAAGGCGCGATGTCCCTTCCGTCCTACTACCATCTGAGACTACATGCACCGAGGAACCTGTCACCAACCTTCCTCCAAACCAAGTCATCGGTTGATCTGACAAAATAATACCGAGCCTTGAGGGGGAACGAGAGGATCCCTACGAAGTATACAAATGGCAATTCGTGTCAAACGTAGGTGCAAGGATGACAGAGGTTAACTCAGGGAAGTACGGAGTAGTGTTGGCTGCTAAACAAGCCGCCTGCATAAACGTGACCTCTAAAGTTGTGTCGTAGAACCAACACCGGAACGCAGCCTGACACAGCCACCCTGGCCGGAGAGATGGCCGTCTCTGCTCCGCCACAGTCGGAGAGCTTCGCTCGAAGCCTGGGGATCGCATCTACATATATCCACGATGAAGTTCCCGATGCCTTTCGATCGGCGACTGATGGTGGTCTCCTTGATGTGGCTCAACCTTCTCTAAGTTGATTCTCTTGCCTAGTGATCATTCCTTTCCACCCAGTACACCATGGATCCTCTGTCTATCGCGGCCGGCATTCTCGGTTTTCTAACCTTGGCCGGGAAGATCATCTCAACCACATACTCCCTCAGTGTAAAACTGGACCGCAGTTCATTCCAGTTGTCCACACTTGCGAGAGAAATTGAGGCACTCTCAGGTGTCGTCCTCGGACTGAAGGCTCGCGGCCTCTCTCAACCTCAGACGTCACCGCCTCCTTATCAAAAGGAGTTCTCCGAACGGATAGCCAAGTGTGAAGAAACTATGCATAATATATGCAGGCTTCTTGATAAAATGATGAACTCCAGCAAATTAACAGTGATCCGCAAAGGCGAAAGCCAGGAACAAGAACTGAGGAATCTTCTTGACATACTTGGCCAGCATAAATTGTATTTTATATTATGTCTCCAGTTGGAAGCCAGGTGAGGAAGAACCGAAAATTGGTAAAGCTGCTCTTATTGATGTTAACATTCTCGAAGTGACAAAGTTGACACAATTCGTCAACAATATCTTGATATTCAAGCGAACCTTGGAAGTCTGAGTCGGGTCCAAAAGCATGCGGATGAGTCTCTCCGCTGGCTAGTAGATCGAGAAAACCGTAGGTGAGCTCAAATCACGACGCCCACGGGTATTCTGACACCAGTTTCAAGATAGGATCAGTGCAGAGATCATCAAGTGGTTTGGCACACCCACAACCGACAGCCATCGTACATTCTCCACCTTCAGAAGAAAGGGCTTAGGAAGTTGGATTCTCAAGCGACCCGAGTTTGAAAATTGGCTGAGAGCTGACGGGCCCTCCTTTTTCTGGCTTGGCGGCTCGCGTGAGTATACGGTATAATCAGTTCTAAGAGGACGAGAACTGCTGGCTGACTGTGTGATACTAGATGGATCTGGGAAGTCTGTCATAACGTGAGTAGAGAGATGATATTCGGGTCCTGATATGGTTTGTTAACGTTAGACAGTTCTTGTGTTGTCGAAAGTATCCGGGAAATATCGTCCCAGATGTTCCCCGACAAATCGCCCAGTGTTGTCTTCCATTATTGCCGATTCTCAGATAAATCCAGCCTTTCCGCTACGCGCCTTCTAGGTTCCTTCATTGCTCAGTTGCTAAACCAGAAGCCACCAAGTCCTGAGACCACGGACCTCATACATAGGTTCTACGACGAGTACCAACGCTCGAGTTCATCGCCAAACTTTGAGGACCTGCAAGATATTTTTAGGAAGGTTGCAGAGCGTTTCTCTAGGCTCTTCCTGATAATCGACGGCCTTGATGAAGTCAGCAGCACCGAAATGGGTGACATTGAAGACTTGCTCCGATTTCTTCCACGCAACACAAATAATTCAGATGTCAAGGTTATGATCGCTAGTCATAACGAAATCGACATTAAGAGCGAATTCCGCCACTACCACAGCATTTTCATCAGACCAGAAGATATTGCCGATGATATTAAGTCTTTTATCGAACGAAGAGCGGACAGGATGCGAATTCGACCCGCCGAGAGAGAACTCATCATCCAGGAACTTCCAAGCGCGGCGGATGGAATGTGAGTGGCCTACTACCAAGCCTAAGTCGTCCGCTATCTTTTGCTAATGTACCATTCTCTAGGCTCCTATGGGTATATTATCAAATGGAACACCTCCAGAATGTCCGGTATCCTATAACAAGAGAAATCCTGAGGGATTTGCCAAAGGGTCTCGATGCAACATTCGAAGAAATCTTCCGCCGAATGACAGACGACGACAGAGTTCTCGCCATCAAAATCCTTCGCTTCATTAGGTTCTCTGCACGGCCACTTGATTTAGAAGAACTCGTGGAAGGAATCGTAATTGAATCGACGCACCGAAACCTCAAGGATGTCGCATCCAAACGACTCCGCGATGCAAACAGCGTTTTCGGCATTTGCAGCTATCTCATTCGCAAATCCCCAAGCGGAAAGATCGAACTCTCCCACTTCTCGGTCCTCCAGTTCTTGAGTTCTCCGGAGATCAAGAGTGGCCAGCGAAATCCATATTACCTTGCTAAAGCTGAGAGTGTACCGCTGATACTGAAGGCTTGCCTTCAATACCTAAACCTCGAAGACATCAATATTAGTGGCCAGCAGGCAGATCGTGCGGACTCTGGGGATTGGCAGCCTCAAAGAGAAGAGGATGTCTTTGCGCAAGCACCTTACCTGGCGTATAGTGCTATGAACTGGTGCGAACACGCTTCGTTTACATCTGAATCTGAATTAGAACGGATGTGGCCAACTTCGTTCGCTCCATTCTTCGGATCGGCCCATAACTTTGATCGGTGGGCTAGCATATGCAGAGCATTAGCCGACCCTTATGCTTATCCTCACGGGCTGCGTCCTTTACACGTTTGCGCGTCCCACGGGCTCAAAAGGTTAGCTGTCGTTATGTTATCCAACATGGAGACGGCTAACCTATATACGCCGGAATCCTACTTAACCTCAGACGGCAGAACCCCTCTTCATTTGGCAGCAGAGAATGAAAGGGGCCACATGATTGGCCTTCTCCATCGCAGGAATGATGGCGAAGCAATGCTCGAGGCGGTTGATTGTGCCGGGCGCACCGCACTGCGTGCAGCGGTCGAGACTGGCAACGAGTATGCGGCGTCTGAACTGCTCCATCTAGGCGCCCAAGTAAACGCCGTCTCCCCGGTGGATGGGCGAACGCCGCTCTTTGTCGCGATGGAAAACTCATGGGATGCCTTGGTGGGAAGGGTGGTGAAGCGAGCAGATCCCGGTACGGTCCTTCCGGACGGTCGCACTCTGCTCCATGTCGCCGCGCGAGTAGGAAGCATATCTTCGATCTCTGCATTTCTTACGAAAGACACCTTCCGGGATTTGCTTAACGAACCCGACGTCCGAGGCTGGACACCCCTCCATTACGCGGTCGACAATCGCCATTTCCACGTAGTCAAAGTCCTCGTCTCGGGAGGGGCGGTTATTGATATCGAGGACTACCGGAAGGCATGGACACCTGTACATGCTGCCATAAGACACAAACACGTCCACTGCCTTGAGGCGCTTCTCTCTCGCGGACGAGTGTCCCTGGGCCGAGGCCCAACAGTCTTAGACCTTGAAACTTTGCGAGAAAACATGTCCCATTACGATGAAGGCACAAAAGAGAGAAAATTATATGAAGAAAAATATGGGGAGGCTTTCGCACGTCATGCCGAAACGGCGTGTGTCACTTCAGCTTCCTTGGCTCCGAGTCCGTTGGTATTAGCCACTCGGATGTACTATTTCGACGGCGTCAAGAGGTTATTGTCAAGCCGCTATGGTAAGTGGGGCTCTATTGTCGAGGCCATCCAGGCGGCTACCAATCTGATCAAGGATGAACCGGCCGAGACCGTCGCCAACAAAATCCTCGGATTGCTCCTTGACGAAGCCGACGCCCAAAGCATTGTGAAGACGTTGCTTTTTATCCGATCGACGATTCCAACCACTTTTTCAGAATTACTTCGAGATCACACCCGGGACGGAGAAATTCGAAAGCGGGTATTACGCGAAGCGGTGGCAACAAGATCGACTAAAATTGTAAATCTAATCATAGAGCTTTGGCTGCCAAGCCAGAAAGATCTCATCCAGGATGTGTTGCATAAAGCCGCGTATGTACATCACGAAGAAGGTGAACTCGCCTATGTGGATATCCTAGTCGATGCTGGGGCATCGGCTTCAGGGTCTTCGACCTCGTGGTTCAATCCACTTCAGACGGCTATAAGACAGAAAAACTGGGCCGTCGCCAAATATTTCGTAAAACGGAAGCTTTGGGGCCCCGAAGAGATGCCCATCCCCGATGTCATCAACTTCATCTTTAATAGGGTGGATGATAACCAGGAACAGGCCCAGAATGGTCTCGAGTTAGCGAACTTACTCGTGCCGACCTGCACGAGATTCAACGCCGGGAATGAGCTACGTTGTCATGCACTCGCTACACACAAAGATACAACGTTGCTGCAGTGGGCAATCATCCATGGTGCCTCCCCTATCTTGCCAAATTCATACAATACCACCCCTATTCAAATAGCAGCAAGCGAACAAAGGATCTCAACCCTCCAAATCCTGGTGGATGCCGTCGTGGACACTGTTCCCAGCGATATGTGTCGAGTCATCTCCTACCGCGAGGGCCTTGGGCCTCCTCTGGGGATTTGCGTTGAATATGTCTGATTTATGCATAAAGCGAGGAATATAGGCTGCCTTGCAAATGACACACAATGACCAGGTAGAATAACTACGCCTAATACAACGGCTGCCTATAGTTGTGAAATGATTGTACAGGACCTTTGATGGGCCCCGTCAAGGAGAACAGAATCAAAGCATTGAATTAGCAGCCTAGTGTCTAGGGCCGGGGTGTAACCCCGGCTTGCTGCTCGTAAATATATACCCTCAAGCGGTCTATCACCAATACTAGAACCACGGATTCCTACACATTGGTGCTCTCTAATACTCGATCCACACCCAAACAATGGCTTCCGCCCTGCAGATGCGGCCGCCTCACTGTTCGCACCACGTTGTGGGCCTGGAGTCCTGGTGGCGCTTGGTTCAGCGGCTGGCCACAAGGTAATCCAGCCCGCTCTCGGAATAGGGTACAGCTCTGACCTGTTGAGACTCGGGATTGGGTTTCTCAGACCGGTGATCTTTGACGGCTGTGGCATGCGTCAACTAGGATGCACTGGAACTAGAATATGGGGAGGGTATTGCGCATTCTGTGCAGGATTCGGAATCGCTAGGCAGCCACTTTGGGCCCTAGCCTCACTCGGGCCGACAGTGGTTGGAACGATGTTGGGGCCCCGATTGGCAAAGTGGGCGGATTTGGTGGGGCGAGGACGACCATTCAGAAATTTAGCATGCTCGACACCAAAACAATGCCTTGCAGGTACCACTACATTTCTTTTACTGACAGTTGATTGCGGGTAGAGATCCCTTAATCAGTATAGTCTCACAAAACCAGTGAGCTGCTTGCTCTTGTAATATAGAAACCAAAGGCGTCAGTTGACTCATTCTACCGAGATCCGGGACAGAGGTCCTCCCGCTCTCTGCTACTTGAACTGCTAGATGCTAGGATGCTGGGTCGGCGAAGATGCAGAGCGCTAAAGCCAGGATCCTAGTTGTTGAAGTGAAGCCTTGGTTGACAAACCCAGACGGCGGAGTCGTCCTTGATCCCGGATTTGGGCGGATGCTGGGCAAAACCTCCAGGGTTTGCGGTTTGCTGACATGTCACCTGCACGCTGTCAGTCCTATATTCGGGATCCAGGTTGGCCTGTAGGACCGAAAGTCGGCTCGTAGCAAGCCAGAAATCGGGATTGAGGCGACCAAGAAAACTTTGCGATATTGCTGTGTGATTGTTCTGTCCAATGTTGCAGTTTGATTGCGGCGTTTCCATGATTGGTTCGCACGCTGTATATCCGAAATAAAGGCTTGCATTGAGGCCAGGAGGCATGGTGATGAAATGATGTAGCGACGTGGAATCGCAGACCATGTTTGGGAAGGCCATATACCTGGTATTCGGTGGAGGAACTCGGCCTCGTCCCGAAACTGGGACAGGGCGAGGCGCACCCCCGGCACGTGACTGAAATTTGGAGCAATCAAGAAAACGCCATACTCTCCATTGAAATTCCAGATGTCGATCCTAGTTCGAGAAGGACTAGCTCCAATTGAGCGCACGGAGGAGATACACAGGACCTAGCAGTAATAGCGTAGAGATAATGTACACAGTATGTAGTATCAATTCTTTGCATGGCCGTTTAACCTCAAAACGGTGTGGTACAAGTGCAGCTGTGGCTCGATAGCCGAAGAGAAAAGTTGATTTTAATCAGGTCGAGGCCAAGGAAAACAAGCTCCCACATTTAAATCTTGGCATCTGTGACATCGCAACGATGACAGGAAAAGGCGAACGAAAAAGAGGTGCGATATGATGCCAGAGTGAAGATGGTCACAGGCAACAAGAACATCCTGGCGAAACGGAGTAATCAAGGTCACGTATTAGACCGACCGCGACCTTCATCAATGATACAACGATACTTCGTACAATGATACAAAATGACATTGGAACCTCAGACAGATGGAATCGTGTCCTCGTAGTGTAATCGATTGATGTAATCGATCAATGTATCCAAAAGTCCTTCGTACCTGGATGGGCTAGCAACTGTACGAGGTACTTTCATCCGCAATACCAAGACTTTGGTGATCCGAGATCCGAGACGAAGCAACATCGAATTTGAACATGGAAACAGAAGAAGCAAAGGCAGGTGGTAGCCAGACGCAGCGAACCAACATGAGCAAGATTCAAGGCACAAGCCAGCAGCAGCTCGACTAATTTGTTTACATGATGGCTGCTTTTGTAAACATGCCAAGTCGATGGCCCAGACTCGCAGACTAAGACCCTTAGCCGCCGCCTTTTCTACATTAGCGCCTGCTGGACAGTCTTTGCCGACTCAACTTTCTCGTTTCTGGTTTCTAGTCTCGATGGGATGGCTATCAGCGGGGCTCCATTTCATTCACATTGCGCAGGAGGGTGGCAGATGTCAAACGCTTATTTTGTAGGGTCGAGCTAGTCTATCACAAAAGAAGGGAAGGGTAAGGGAAGGCACAGGAAGGCGTACTTCCCCGGCACTAAACTCCGCAGTGTGGTGTGGTGGCGGCTACCGGATATACCTACCTGCCTATCTGGTTAGGGCTGCGGTCGTCCGGAGCTCTAGTCGATCAATCCACAATTGATCAAATACTCGAGGAGGGGTGGGGGGTAGTGAGTGGGTGACGGAGGTGCCGGGTGCATCAAATGCATCGAATGCAACAGAGCCCACCTTTGTGATTTCGGCCTCGAGTCTCTGGCCTTGACGAAGCGAGTGATTGTGAGCTGTGGCTAGCCATTATTGATGGTAAAAGTCCCTTGCGGAACCGCACCCGATGTGTGATCAAAATCATCAAGCACAGGCCGTGTAGGGCATGGAGCACACTCCACGTTAGGATGGAGATAGAGATGGAGATGGAGATGGCTTCATGGATGCAGTTAGATCCACCATCATCATCCACATCCCCACAAGCCTCGTGGCTAGTGTTAATCAATCCTACACTACTCTACCCTACGCAACCTTGACAATTGTACTGCCGACAGCCAGAATGTACGAAGTATCAAGCAATTTGGCTTCATGTTTAACTCCGACTCTTGAAAGCAACATTAAAGCGTTGCGACAGACCCCACACTTGTCCCCAGCTCAGATCCTTCCGTTCAATTATTTGCCTCCTTGCGTTCATCTGTCTCCACATTCGAGATGATCTGCGCATGTCGGCCATGATCCCTCTCTTCCCCCGCGCATCTGTCTTCCCTCCTTCCTCTTTCTGCTTCTCTCCCCGGCCCCGATCACGCTGGTCTCTCCGCGTCTGCCACATCTGCTATCCCCGTGAATGAAAGAGAAATCTCGTAACTGGCATGTCCATCAATTTAGTGCATCCAATTGTCATCCTGCATCATCAGATCCAAAGGTGGGCCTAAGCTGCTAGGTTCCGTTTTAACTCTTATTTTTGCTTGTTGTAGCAAGGTCAGGGCCGATCCCCGGATTCAACTCGGCATCACTCGCATGACTTCCCCTCACTTCCTCGGTGTCCTAACCTGACGTCGTACTTTGCTCGTGGACGGCAAATAGCATGGTAGGAACGGAGGTGGATACAGGTGAAGAAAGCGTTCTAGAGGGTGTTCTAGACGAAGCCTCATGACAACTAGATTCGGCGTATTCTGTCCAACCCCGATCCTACCTAGCCCATGCCCTCCCGACTTACACACATAGTAGCACACAAAAAACTTGCTTTGCTTCTGCCGCTTGCCATCTCACGAGATGACTCGTACAAGGTTTTCTGGTGTTGTGCTGCAGGAGCTGCATGCCTTGCCTTGATTAATGAAGACGATATAACTCCGGCACCAGATCACCCCTCTCCCCTCCCCCAGTTCTCGTGTTCCCTCATCCCTAACTCTTCATCTCGCACACCCGTCCCCTCATATCCGTCCCCTCATAACTCTGTACAAAGAGCACAAGAAGTCATCTACCTTTCTCTCCCTATGCTATCCTTTACTCTCACATCACCATGTCCTCCCCTGTAGACCCCAAAATCCAGAGTAATCATCGCCATAGCTCCCCGTCTCCCGACAGGGAACAGGTTGACGATTATCCCACCTCGCGCTACAGCATGTCGGCGGGAGAATACCTTCGCACTCGCGTCACGACCCTGTGCCCGCCCATGCACAAGGTGTCGAATCCTATTCCCCTCTTCCGCATGTTGACTGGTCGTCAATGGGCCTTTTTCGCCGTTGCTCTCTCCGCTTGGGTATGTCATTCTATTCAGAGCGTGTTGCTGCTCTTACACATTTGTTCCTTTCTTTTTTTTTTGTTCTACCATTCGGACAGTTCCTGTCTCACACTACTTTGACTCTCTCTCTAGACCTGGGATGCCCTCGACTTCTTCACAGTCTCCCTGACCGTCACCGACCTCGCCAAGGACCTCCACCGGTCCAAGACGGACATCACCTGGGCCATCACTCTCGTGCTCATGTTCCGGTCCGTAGGTGCCATCATCTTTGGTATCCTCTCCGATCGCTACGGTCGCAAGTGGCCTTTTATCATTAACAACTTTTTGTTTGTCGTCATTGAGCTTGTAAGTCGAGTTTTTCATTTCAAAGATCTTACACCTCATCAACTATCATCACGCTTCCCATCATCATCTCGAGATAAAATGTTTTGTAACAATTATCCTCCGCCCGTATTGCAATAATCATATCCCTTTGAATTGAACCCCCATTGTCTCGATCGGAGCCCTCTCCGCCAAACACCGCCGTCCCCAAAGTTCAGCCAAGCCTGCTCCGTTCCCGGTCCGCGCCGGGGTTGCATCGACGCCATCTGGCTTGGCGCATAAATTCTCCGGCGCGGCGCCAAGCCCACTTGGGACGACATCAATTGATCTGTACATTAGAGAGATATATGGACCTCGATTGACATCTTGCCTTTTTTATTTTAGGGAACTGGTTTCTGCGTCACTTTTGAGCAATTCCTAGCATGTCGAGCTATTTTCGGCATTGCTATGGGCGGCCTATACGGAAACGCCGCGGCCACGGCGCTGGAGGATTGTCCTGAGGAAGCTCGCGGTCTGATCAGCGGTATGCTTCAGCAAGGTGTAAGTAAAAAAAGATTCCCAAGAATATTACATATATATATACACCTGTGCCGTCTTCAAGAATGAAAATCTAACCCATCCCAAAGTACGCCCTCGGCTACCTCCTCTGCGTCGTCTTCGCCCGCGCCCTCGTCAACACCACCCCCCACGGCTGGCGCCCCCTCTTCTGGTTCGCCGCCGTGCCCCCTGTCCTCATCATGATAGCCCGCTACTACCTCCCCGAGAACGACGCCTACATCAGCCAGCAGCGCCTGCGCGCCGAGGCCGAGATCAACCAAAACGCCTCCGTCTCGCAGACTTTCATCCTCCAGGGGAAAGTCGCCCTGCGCCGCCACTGGCTCGGGCTCGTGTACCTCGTCCTCCTCATGGCTGGGTTCAACTTCATGTCGCATGGTAGCCAGGACATTTACCCCGTCATGCTGAGCAATCAGTTTGGTTTTAACCCCGATATGGTTACCGTTACGCAGGTCGTTGCTAATTTGGGTGCTATCTGTGGCGGTACGACCGTTGGGTATCTGAGCCAATTCTTCGGTCGTCGACTTACTATTATGGTCTGCTGCGTTGTCGGCGGCGCGTTGCTGTATCCTTATACTTTTGTCAGTTCCTACGCTGTCATTGCTGCTGCCTTTTTCGAACAGTTCTGTGTCCAGGGCGCATGGGGCGTCATTCCCATCCACCTCATGGAGCTCTCCCCCGGCGCCATCCGGACCTTCGTCGTCGGCACTTCCTACCAGCTGGGCAACCTCGCCTCCTCGGCCAGTTCGACCATCGAGGCCCGCCTCGGCGAGCGGTTCCCGCTGCCTCCGACCCCCAAGGGCGACACCCGCTACGAGTACGGAAGGGTCATCTGTATCTTTATGGGCTGCGTTTACGGATACTTGCTCATCCTTACGTTTTTGGGACCCGAGAAGATGGGGAGGCATTTCGATGCGGGTTCGGACGATGAGGCGATGGAGGTAGTTGGGGTGGATGCCATTCAGGCTGTGAAGGGGGTGGGTGTGAATGAGGAGAAGAAGATTTCGGGTGACGTTGAGAAGGGGGTTTGAGCGTGTGCCTGGGAGAAGGGGGGATCTAATCCTTGTTTTTTGATGTTAACGGTGTTTTTGTATGTTGCTAGGAATGGCTTCTTGGCCGTCAGAAGTGCGATGGGGCAGGCAGGTAAACCAATATACCGCAGCATCAGCATGAGCAACAATAGTTGAAAGTCGCAAATTCAGCAAATCCAAGTGTAACCTCTGAGTTGTGGAAATTCGTTTGGAACGCGCCTTCCTCCTGAGAGTTGGCGGTTGTTGACTGTGTATGTGCTATATATGAGATTTTGGGTCTGGACTCAACGTCTCATGGAAGCTCAAGTGGTCGAGCGGTGACGCACTGCTTACAAACACTTCCGCAAGGCGCCGGCGTGGAACCCGGTCTGGTCAAACCATGAGACGTGGAGGAAATGGGAATTGGGAAAGGGAAATTGGGAATTGGGGAGGGAGAAGTGGGAATTATTTTTTTTTGCTGGGTTATCTTTTATTATTAAAGATTCTTCTTTCTCTCTTCCCGTGCTCCGAGAGAGCACCTCGGGTCTTTCTCTGAGCTCTGCTTCGAGGGGGAAGAGTGAGGCGAGGGGTGAAGTTTGGAGAGGTTGTTGGTTCGAAGCTGGTCGGGAACTTTTCTTACTTTTTTTTCCCTTCTCTTTTTTTAATTGCCGTTTTAGTGTTGGGGAATTTCCACCCAGCTTCGCACCACCACTACTACGGGATCAGGCGCTCCCTCTTTGGATTCTTCGACCGGTCTTGGCGATATCTGAAAGGGGGACTCGACCAAGCCGTGCTGAATGTTCGTGGAACGGCCTCCTCGGCCTCGTGTCCCACGGCTTTCCGTTTCCTCTCTGGCACTCCCAGAACCGTGACCGAGGAACATTGGAAGGTGAATAGACAAAGACATGAACAGGTCACCGAAAATGTGATATATATCCTCTCGGAACTTGAAAGTATGATTGCAAACCACAGGAAGCGCACACCAAAGCATATCCGAACGCCGATTCTCCCTAGTAAACATCCCAATCCTCCCATTTGGTCCCCTTCCCCCAATCTCTGGTTCCTCGTAGATTCCACCCTCGAAATGGCACTCGAACCAACCATATTCGTCATATCGTAACCACCCCTAACCCCTTTCCTTCCCAATACCCGAGCCGCCGACCTATCCAGCCGACTAGCCTGGAACGCGCGCCACGATCCCTGCGTCTCCTCCGCCACTCTTCCTAAACCGTACCTCGAGACTCCTTGGGGCCGACCCCCATGTCATCCCTGCTGCGGAGGACCAGGCGGAAGAGGGGCATGCCCGTTCGCCATGGCCGTAACGTCAGGCCTATTCTCGAGGGGTTGTCGGAAATTGCAAATGTAGCAGGAAACGTCTTTATATCCCTTTATAGAGAGAGGAATGATAGGCTAAAAAATCGCAGTAAAACAACGGTTAGCATTTCATGTTCACACTCCGAGAAATCTAAGGAAGAAAAAAAAATAGCAAGGAAAAAAAGCTGTCCCGGACGAGCCGCGCGAGAAAGGGAGAGATTCAAAAAGAAGAGGGGAGACTCACGACCCAGCACAAGGTAAACCACGGATTAGACTTAAGCACGCGACCAGACATGTTACCGCAGTTGTAACATTGGCAAACAATGTTTTCGTAGCCGGGAACCGGCTTGCGAAAGGTGTGTTCGCCGAAGACGAAGAAGAAGAACATGGCTAGGGAGGAATTTCACGGCCGATCTCGGTTGTTCTGGCTCGTCTACGTTTCGCTCTCGAAATGTTTCGTTTCTATTTTCGGTTTCGCTCAATTGATCGCTTTTGTCGGGGGTTTCGTATCAATCTCTCGATGGTCTCGGTTTGTGTAGCGTTGCGATTTTGTGTCCTCTTCGCAAAAGGTGTTTGGGCATGGAAGAGGAAAGATGTGTGTGTGTGAGGGTGTGTTGGCTCTTGTGTGCCTTGAGTCCTTGGCGAGATGGTCTAAGGCCTTAAATGAGCAGTTCAAAGTTGCATGTTGTGGTCCATTTGGTATGGGGTGCGGTGGCGAGTGACAGGACAATTGGACGCGGAAGGTGCGGCAGGGTCCCGTTGCGATTTGTGCCTGTTCCGCAAAAAATGGGCAGTTCCAAATTCCCGCTGAGACGGGCTCGGAGCTCTATGGGGTTGCACCGGGAGGAATGGGAGTATTCGTAACGGGCTTTGACTCTTTGAGTCTTTTGGCAGTATTCACGGGTATTTGGGAGATTGTGATTGTCTTTCGTCTTAGCCGCTCTCTGTGACTATTTTGGATATGGAATGTTCGGGTTCTACGTCGAGGAATGGAAGTTGAGAAAGATGATCAAAGCCCCATCCCAGAAGGTGGGGCTCAGGTCAAGCGGCGCTCTAAAGTGGACAATGGTACTTCATACGAAGTAGAGATGATTGAGATTGACCAATGCTAATCGATCTATCAAGATCTATTCGATGACGTTGCCATCATTTAAAGCGTTGGGAGCGACTAGCTCATTGTCAACGTCAGCAGCAATCCCCAGACTCTCTGGTCCTGTGAGGAGAATGATAGATTACAATGACCTGACTGGGGGTGGCGCAGCGCTGTCGAGACGACATGATTCGAGGTGCTAAGACAATATTTTGGGCTCCAGGCCGGAGGCAATAAAGCTGCAATGTTGGGAACGGCGCATTGGTGCCTAGTCGAGAGATTTCTCACCCGTGAAGTCGGCCATGAAGTCGATGGATCGACGATAAGCTCGTCCGCCAGACATACATCGGGATTATACTTGTACGAAGGGGTGAGTCTCAGTACACTCAATTGATCCTATCAGTATTCCTACCTTCGCAGACGCCACAGCAATGATGTAGTCGAGGCCTCAGCTGGATGCCGTTCAAGTCTCACAGCTGACTACACTTGGCTTTAGACCTGATGACTCAGCCCACCTCCAAATCAATTCAAGCAATGTCGCATTGCGCCTGGTCAAATTTTGGCTTGGTGGGACCGGACGGATCTGCAGCAAACTAATTCTCGAGCACTCCAAATTCGAAAGTCTAAAAGTCGACCTCAAGCTGCGTGCGAGAGACAACGCTGGATGCCATTATTGCCGGAATTTCCACGCGCTTGAGACCTACACCGTCTTCCCCGCCTTGTTGAACAATTTCAATCCTGGCCGCGATCCAACTAGTCCTTGAAAACGCCCGTTGTCCGTATCGTGGCGTCGAGTCTTCCTCCCCCACCACTCCAGCTTCGACACCCCTCATCACCGGCTTGCGCCTCAAGTTGGCTAACTCGGAAAGGCCGTCAACACCTCACCTCGATTTGATTCCTTTATAGCTATGCGGACGGGGTAGATCCCCCTTGATTCGACCCGAGCAACAGGACACTCGCACGCACACTCACACCCCTCTCTTCCTCTCCCCCCCTCTCTCTGTCTCTCCGCCAACATGTTCGACCTCAATATCTCCTGGTCCCAGTCGACCACCCCCCGAGACCTCGAACGCCTCCTCTCCCACTCCTCCCAACTCGGCTACAAAACCGTCGCTCTAAACCACATAATCTCCACCCCGATCCCCTCGCAAATCAAGAACCCCCTCCCGCAACTACCCTCCACAAACGACCAAACCACCTCCAAACCCACATCCAAGCCCACGTCCACAACGACAACGCTCCCCACCGTCCTCCACCGCGCAACCATCATCCTCTCCGAACCCTCCCAAAACCACCGCCTCCTCTCCCTAACCCCCCACTACCACCTCCTCGCCCTCCGCCCAACCACCGAAAAATCCTTCACGGCAGCCTGCCAATCCATCACCGACATCCCCCTCATATCCCTCGACCTCTCGCAACGTCTCCCCTTCCACCTGCGCCCCAAAACATGCGCGGTCGCCGTCTCCCGCGGCGTGCGCTTCGAAATCTCCTACGCCCAGCTCCTCGCCGCCCCCGATTCCCGCGCCAGGGCCAATTTCATCGGCAACGTCATGAGCCTCGTGCGTGCTACGAGGGGCAAAGGGTTGGTGGTTTCGAGCGGGGCGGGGAGGGCGGGGGATCTTAGGGCGCCGATGGATGTGGTGAATTTGTTGAGCGTTTGGGGGTTGGCGTGCGAGAGGGGCGTGGAGGCTATGGGGGCCGGGCCGAGGGGGATCGTGGTGAATGAGGGGATTAAGAGGGTTGGGTATAGGGGGGTTGTGGAGATTGTGAAGGCTGTTCCTGCGCCGCCCGAGAAGGAGAAGGAGAAGGATGGTGTGGATGGGAAGAAGAATGGAGCGGGTGCGGCTGGCTCTCAAACGAATGCGGGGGGGAAGAACAAGAAGGGTCAGAAGAGGAAGAATGTGCAGGAGAGTCCTGGTGGCGAGGCAAACCGGCCGGGAAAGAAGTGGAAAGGAGGCCAAAAGCCAAAATAGGTCGTACTTATTTTTCAATACTTGTTTTCGGGCTATTTTTTCACACTCGGGTCGGGACTACATATATACTTGATACCCATACAATCGATAGACACGGTATGCCCCAAACCTCTGGGACTCGTCGCGGAAAGGTACTGGATGTCTTGTGCCGGGAATCATCTCTTTCACTGGTCTCTGTCTGCGAGAATCGCAAAGAAAGAAAAGTGATTTACATTCGTATCCAGAAAAGAGATGGAGGAAGAAGAAAAAAAAGAAAAATAAGAAACGAACCAGCGTAAAGGATGAGAAATATCCAGGAAAAGAAGAGAAACCCAGCCGAAAAACACTTCACCGCACGCAAGAGAGAACATTCCATCTCATTGACACCGGATCTTCCATTGAAATAGCATACCTGTCTATTCTCCTCTGCACAGGCAACACACAACATCCTCCATCCTCCAAAAATCCCCCCTAAACACCCAATCATCAAAAAATAGAAAAAATCCTCGTCACCCCTCCTCCGGTGACCCCTGCTTTTTGGTATTATACGTGTCAAGTGCATCAAGCACCCCCTCCTTTCCTTTCACTCAAACCCCCATCATCTAGCCAAGATTCCCGAGGTCAACGACGCTATTGAGATCGAGACCACTGAGATCAAGCTGGGCCGGAGCAGCAACGGGAGCCGCATCGGGAGTGGCAGCAGGGGCAGCGGGATTAGCGGCGCCTACACTGTTCGATCCGTCAAGGCCACCGAGGTTGATGTTGTTCTGGGGCGCTGGGATCTCAGCGACGGGCGGTGCCGCAACGGGAGGCGCCACAACGGGAGACGGGGCCGTCGCGGGTAGGGGGGTAGCGGCGGCCGGATCGGGGACCGCGGGTGAGGCGACGGGCGGGACGGCGGCGATAGGGTCTGCCGAAGGAACGGGGGCAACGGGGACAGGCGCGGCGACCGAAGCGGCGGGGTCAGCGATTGGCGCGGGTGCAACTGAAGCCACCGGGTCAACAACCGGAGCTACTGAAGCGACGGGGGGAACCACGGCGGCGATGGAAGAGACGTCAATTGCTGTGGTTTTGATTAGCAAAACGAAATTTGAAGAGCGAAGAAAAGAAGAATCTCTGGGGATCACACACCCGACGATCCAACACCGATACTGGCAGCGGGGTTGCTAACAACGGGGGCAACAGCGGCCGGAGGCGTAGGAGCCGCGTCGACGTTAGTCCTAGGCAGCGTCGTCGTGGGCCCGCGAGTATCCGGCAGCGAGACGAGCACGATGCCGATGCCGCTGGAGATGATGACGGGAGTGTTGACGCTGCCTTGGTTGTTCTGTCCAGCGGCGTTTCCGAGGTCTGCGGCAGGGGTCTCGATGGCACCAGCGGCGTCACTAGTGACGCTACCAACAGTGTCGCCGACGGCGGATGTGGCATCAGCTGCAGAAGAGGCATCAGCCACGGAAGAGGCACCATCAGTGGAGGCGGCATTGTTAACGGTGCCAACATCTCCCTCCTGTAATCAAGTTAGCTGAAAGTGAAACTTTGTAGGTGTTTGACCAAGGAGCTGAACTTACAGCGGCGGGAAGACCGGTGACAGTCATCATCATGGTAACAGTGAGAGTCTCGGTCTCGGTAACGGATTCCGTCACGGTCCTAATAGACACCTCATTAGCCTCCTTGCAACTCTTAACGCTTGCCATTCGTGATCCATCACTTACGCAGCCTCAGCGTCGGCGGTGACAGTTTCCCGTTCGGTTTCGGTAACAGTTTCGGTCTCAGTCTCCGTCTCTGTTTCGGTCTCGGTGACAGCGCGATTGTTGCTGCTGCTGCTGCTATCATCCTCTTCATCGTCGTTGTTATTATTGTTGTTGTTGTTGTTGTTGTTGTTGTTCCTGTTGCTACCGAGGTTGAACAGGTTACCCAAGTTGCCAAGGTTGAACAAGTTGTTGCCGTTGTTCACGCCGACATTGTTATCGTCGTTGCTGTTGTTGCTGTCGTCATCTTCGCTGTCTTCATTGTCGTCGTTGTTGGTATCGTCGTTGTTCTGGTTGTTCCCCCGGTTGCCACCGAGGTTATTGAAGAAGTCGAAGAGCCCATTCTGACGCCTGGCAAGAGCTACATCTTGATGGGGTCGCGCGAAAACGGCAGCCTATAGTTCCCCATGTCAGCCTCCCATCTTCGAACCATTCATGATGGCATTTCTTTCTTGGTCCTCCTTCAAGATACATTCACGATCCCTCCCAAGACCAAATCCAAATCCCATTTCCCCCACTCCCAACCTCCAAACACAGAGTAATAACACCGGTCGGCCTTACCTGTGCAAGCGAAAGAATGGCGACGACGAGGAACCAAATGCTGTGCCTCATCCTGAGCTAAAGTTTGTTGCCAAGCAAACCCCGAAGTTTCTCTCAACGAAGTCGTTTTGGCGGATCGATCCTGGATTTCCAAAAACACATAAAAGTTGTACTCTGATCTCAACAGAACCAGCCGTCGGATGGCAAGTATGTATATGAGAGTTAAGGTGTAAAAAAATTTCGATAGTCGGGATCAACCCTTCGTGTCGAAAGCAAATATTAGACTAGAAAAATGAGCGGAACGGGTCACGAAATAAATCGGCCTCGACGGAAAGGAAATCGGACAACGATCTCTCTATGGTGGATTAAAGAAGAGAGAGATGATGGAGGCGAAATCGAGAATCGCGGGCACCGATCGATTCGGAAAAGAAGAAGAGTCGAAAGGAAGTTAGAAAAAGAAAGAAAGAAGAAAAGGAATGGCAAGAGTTAGCGGGTCGGCATCCCAAGATTGATCGGAAAGGAGTTTCCCACGAGCTAATCTAGAAGAAGAAAATGACAGAAGAAGAGATGAGAAGAAAAGAAGAAACAAAGATGCTATTCAAAGAACGAAGCCGTCAACGGCTATGCATTGATAACCAGGAGGTGATTCCCGGGGGGACATTACAGTACTACAGCGAAAGGGGGAAAGGAGAGAGTTGGGATGGGGGGAAAGATCGCGAACAAGGGAACAAGGGCCCAGCCATTGGAAGTGGGTTCAAGGGTATCCCCCTGCGACAATGCCACGCAGTCAGAGAGCTACATCCACTACTACGAGGCAGAACAGAACTTGAAGAGATCGATGCGACGGCACAACGTCCGTATAGGGTAAAACGGTGGGTATGGTGGGTTGCTGGACAATTGTTTCGTCTAGGGTATGTGCCGTTCTGACGACGGGGCAGGAGATCTCCAATGCTAGGCGAGGGTGGACCGACGATGCGAGACGAGACTGATCGTGCCTTCGTAGATCGATTATCAAGGACTCTTGCTTCGCGGAGTGGACGATGGACGATGGAGAGGACCAGGCAAGCTGTAGCGAGGCGCCGTGCCAAGCTCAGGCCGCTCGCTGTAGAACGACTCCCGATTGGCGAATCGAAACTAGTCAGGGGAACCCACGCTAGAATGTCTTGCTTCCCCGTTCCCAAGCACGCACTCGACCATTCAAAAAGAGGAAAAGCGACATGCTTGTTTGAGAATAGCCACGGACTCAAAACCTTCACACTCGAAACTTTCCCGCATTTTGACTCCTCCCTGACCAAAGTTGAGGCTTGAACGGACGATGTGGGACCTTGCATGGGTCGACTCTTCATGTGTGGAGGCTTGGCGCGACGCCGAGACAGCGGGACAGGGGTTTTTGGAGGTTTTTGAGACGTGCTCCAGACAAACCTTGTTTGAGCCCCCCTCCGAGAGAACCGAGCTCGCCAACCAATAAAAAGCGACGACGCCGGGGATTCCCTGCACAAAGTTCATTGTCGAGGCTAGGTGGTCGAGGCGATGTGTGTTTAATGAGGGTATCATGCAAGGGCAAGATGCTAGACAAGCTCAACTAAACGGAGGTTTCTTTTTCGGAGCTTCGATTGCTATACTAGAGATTTTGTTAATACCCTAATGTATTGATGCTGTGTATTCGTATGCATTCTTCGTACGCGTCGTCCTCGGTAATGTGACGGTGAATAACTTTGGTCCTGCGCAACGAGAATTGAGATTCGCTCGGGTTCCCTGTCGCAAGAGAAGAGCAGAGCCAAGGAGGTGGATTGTTCGTTGATCGGCAAGTGAGGTGGACCATCTTTACTTCGTAATACGAAGTACGTACATAGTACTCTGATGACCGTGCTTCAGTGGGCCCAGACTCCACTCTGCTTCATATCAATCAAGATTCAAGATCACCACTCCGCAGCGGAGGGTCATTTTTTGGGCCTGCGATGAATCAAGATGGCGATACGACTACGGAGTACGAAAGTAACACAGGCCAATAGATTCTTCACGCCAAAGCAGGACGAAGTGCAGAGGAGACCTGGAGGCCGCTGCCAGGGAGGGAATCCTCCCAATCTCCGGCAAAAGTCACCATCGCTCGCCCTTGGCAGCGAATCTCGGGGGCGATCGAAAAGGTAAATTCTCCGCTCGGCATGCCTGCCGAAGAAGCCTCACTGCCGACAAGCCGCGAGGGGGGACTTTGATTTAATTTTATTCAGTTAGTTTTCTTTCCGTAGAAATCGACTAGATATTCTCGTCTTGGCCTCTTCTGTAATTGCAATCGGAGATAGCGATTGAACTTGGGCCGAGTCGGTGGCCTGGCGTATTACTGTTTTCTAGTTTTCTGATCCTCCCAAATTTCGGCACGTGCTTACGCGGTCCCACTTTTGGCGAGAGCAACTGAGGCAGGCTCAAAACTCCATTGCTCACCCAACAGATATCAAGTACGGAGTACAGAGGGAAAGGCAAAATAGGAGACAACATCATTTATAAGACGTGTAAAGTTGTTCAAATCTCACCCTAAATATGCACCATATAAGAACATTGATGTGATGAACATCAGGTGAAAAGATGCTGCATCGATGGGTTCTCCTTCATTTCTTTCAGACTCTAGTACAGGACCTCAATTGAGCTCCTTATCGAGCGTAACCTGATGGTCAGCAAGCGAACTGTTCTGGCCCAAGCCGTTGAGAAGTAAGATGGGCTCGCAAATCCCTCATTTCCTGGGCTTCGGAGGCTAGGTCTTCCTCGGAGGAGACTAGCTTGTTGGAATACATGAGGGCAAAAAGAGTTAAAAGTCCCAATACCGACGAATCCATTCCTCAAGAGTCTGGACGCGCCTCCTGCGCAGATCTTCATCCTCATCCTGTTCTTCCTGCAGTGCCCGTTCCAACGCGCTTCCGATCCCACCTCCATATTTCGCAATGGTTTCCGCAACCCGCCACTTCTCAAGCTTCATGGCAACAATCAAGGCTGTGTGCCCGCCGAGGTCCGTGGCAGTAGCCAGGCATGTTAATCGAGGCGTATCTGTATAAGTGCCTGGGGTTCTTAGGGGACCTGATCTTGCCTGCCAATAGGGTTCAAGGAGCTGTCTGGCGGCCTTCTCATCCCCTCGACGTGCGGCTCTGTGAAGCCGCGTGTCGCCGAATAC
This sequence comes from Scedosporium dehoogii, assembly GCA_002812735.1. Taxonomy (NCBI): domain Eukaryota; kingdom Fungi; phylum Ascomycota; class Sordariomycetes; order Microascales; family Microascaceae; genus Scedosporium; species Scedosporium dehoogii. Next base: position 3,797 of record PGIR01000324.1, on the reverse strand, counting down.
GTTCCGGGCAAATCCCATCAATTAGGTAGCGATGTTCTTTGTCGAATTTGAACCCTAGGAGCCCAATTAACCTCGCATTTCTAAGTTCTCTTGCGTGGTAGAGTGCCTGCATCTGGTTTCTCCAGTCGTCCGGGTATTTCCTCGAGATGCGGTCCACGACGTCGACCAGGCCCTCGATGGCTGCCACAACAATATCTTCTTGCGTTGCCTCTTCTCCTACTCGCTCGAGTTCATGGAGGATATTGACATGCCCGCGTTCCAAAGCTAAACGGTAAGTCGACTTAGAATCCCTTTGCGTGCTGATCCCCGTTGCGGCTCCCCTCTCGATCAATTTGGTCAGATAATCTTCCCTATTCTCCATGACAGCAACGTGAAGCGCAGTTAAAACCTGAGAGCCTATCGCGTTGATGTCGTCCGTATGGTCGATTAGGGCCATAACACCTAGCGTGAATTTTTCTTTGATGGCTCGGCAGAGCGCATCAATGTACGCAATATTCCTCAGCTCCACGACAGATCGCTCCGGAGGGCCTAGCTTTGTTAAAGCGCGCCGGTCGGCGTCGATGAGAATCTTCAGAGTCTCAATCCCAGCATTAGCTATGAATAACTGAATCGTAGACAATTACCAAAGCGGACTGCAAAATCTAATTTCCAAAATACCGTTCGATGGAGGTGTCGAAGGTGCCGTTTTTGGGTGGCAGGTGGGTGTCATTTTCGGCACCCTCGAATATCTTGACAAAGTACACGGATTGGATAATTCAGGTACATTCCTTGGTCTCGGGTACAGGATCTGTGCTGCGTTCAAAGAGGATTTCTACAAACCTGGAGCACGACCACAGGCATCGAAATCCAGGCGACAAGGCACCGGAATTCAGGAGACAGGCACTCTGGGGAAGCCCCAACAACCGAGAGAATAATAGATATATTAGTTTAGGAGGCCCTCTCTACAGTAACACTGCCATTGCTGAAAATATAGTGAAAGTCGAATTTTTTTTCCTTTCTTTTGTTTTTGCCCAAGTCTTCGATCCATACTATTCTTTGCCGACATTTCATGTGTTTGTGAAATGCAGGGTACATCCGAGTGACCTAAATCCCGTCCACCACTGTCAATGGATTTTGCCACCAGGACGATTACCGCTGGGGGCGGTCCTCAGACCAATGAGTAAATACCGCCTCGCTCCTGCAAAACCACGAGAAGCTCGGCAATTTCCGGAATCAACTGGAGGGACTAGAAAACGCAGACTGAACTACCTTCGGCGAATTGAAGAATGAGGCGACAAGAGAAAAAATATACGACCGACATACAATGTTAATATCATGCGTAGTCAGAATCAATGGGAAGCGTTCGCCATATTTCGAGAAGGATGTAGCTGGAAAGAGCAGATCAGGCAAATCAGCTGGAGCAGAAAGGGCTCCTGGACAGCTTCCTGGCGTGGGTGTTGGGTAGGGATGGAGCGAGAGTTGGAACATACAGCACTCTGCAACGATATGTCCTGAGGACTTAGGCTGTATATAAGAAATATGTTGGGGTTGAAATCGAGCGACCCGGGCGGCAATACGGCCAGCGACTTGCGCTGGAGCTGGCGGAACAGCATGGACTACGGAGAGAGCCGGCATTCAAGAACACCCTCAGACTAGGCACGTTTATTTATCTCATCTACTTCCGCATTGTCAGGGATCGGAGGGCATTCAACCTTGGGATTGATAGGCTTAATGACATCACAGCCTATATATTCCAAATGTTTACGGGCACCTGGACCCATGAGCTGCTATACGAGCTATTTACGGACAGCAAAAAGCTGCTAGACCAATACTACGATAGAGATGACACTTTTCACAACATCAAGGGGGCGATCATGCCTCAGCTCAAGAAGTATTAGGTGTAAGGAGGATGACAAGGGAACCATAGGTTCGCAACAGGTTATCTGCTAGGAGGATATTTTCTTATGGATTGTTCAAGACCCAGAGGGAGACAGCAAAGACCGGCTCACAATGCAGGTTCTTTTCTGATTCTATAAAGAGGACAATAAGGAAGTACACTGTGACGGTGGAAAAGGTGACTGCAGTGGAATTAGCATAGCTCCCATGTGGGCGCAGGGTAGAGCGGAAGAACTTTATTCCTTTCCGCAGGATAGGAGCATATCATTTCATTTCATTTCTTTTCTTCTTCTTCTTCTTCTTCTTCTTCTTCCTCAAGTTATCAAGTTATTATTAAGTTACAGGAGTTCTTTATCATCATTCTTTTCAGTTTCAGTTCTTCAGCTCAGTTTCAGATATTCAATTAACTCATTCTTATCAAGTTCTTATGGATCACTGTACATGGTGACTCTGACAGTTCTGCCACTCATTTTATGTGCCCATGTGTCCTGTGTAGACACTTACATGATCCTCTGGCTTCCCCCTATTTGGAAGCTTCCATTCTGTGTGTTCCGGCCCTTTTCCACTGATCACCAGAACCGACATCTGTTCCACTTCTGCGGGAGCTTTGCAGCAGTTCCTGGCGGGAGTTGTTACGGACCATTGACCACATTTGTTTCTTTTCGAGTCTATGGTGAGCGGGCAGGCTGCACTGCTCCGTTTCAACACCCTGTTTTCTTCCTCTATACTGGAAGAGAGAGTTTTAGCACGTGCTAATCTGAGTCAGGTCCGGATGGTGTATTCGAATTAGTTAGTGAACTGGAAGCGAGGGTTACCCCGAATCCCAGCTTTCAGTTGCACCATGGACCCTCTTAGACAAAGTTAGTAAAAAGTCTTTTTTTTAAAAAAAAAAAAAAAAAAATAAATTATAGTTAGTTCTAGTCTTATTCGAACAAGCGTCGCTGTACACTTCTAGGCTTAATGTATACTATATAGCTATAAAAAGTTTTTAAGAAAAAAATACATAGAAATTATATAGAACATCTAGCTACCCTGTGTTATATGTCTTAGGCTGAGCTGTAGACTTGATCCATCTGCAAAAACTATAGTTCTACCAATAATAAACTGAAGCTTTACACGATAATCTGGATGCAGAAAGAGAAGATCCTCGTTACCATCTTTTATCCACATTCCCGAAGAAGAGATATATAGTAGATGTTTAGGCGCACTAGGAAGTGAAAGAACACCACCCCCCGTCCTAAAATACGCGCCAGAGGAGAAGAAAGACAAGCATGGCACCGCAGCATATACTGAGGCAAGCTCCAACCCAGTCACTGCATCCCAGAGTCGCGCAGTCCTGTCATGCGAGGCCGTAGCCACAAGCTTGCCATCAGCTGAAAATGCTACCGCCCTTACCCAGTTCTCATGGCCCCAGAGGACCTGGCACTCTGACCCTGTCACTGCATCCCAGAGCCGCGCAGTCCTGTCGTCCGAGGCCGTAGCTACAAGCTTACCATCGGCTGAAAATGCTACTGCGCTTACCCAGGCCTTATGGCCTTGGAGGACCTGGTGCTGCAACCCTGTCTCCACATCCCAGAGCCGCGCAGTCCTGTCGTCCGAGGCTGTAGCCACAAGCTTGCCATCAGCTGAAAATGCTACCGCCCTTACCCAGGCCTTATGGCCCCAGAGGACCTGACGCTGCAACCCTGTCGCCACATCCCAGAGCCGAGCAGTCCTGTCAGCCGAGGCTGTAGCCACAAGCTTGCCATCAGCTGAAAATGCTACCGCCCTTACCCAGTCCTCATGGCCCCGGAGGACCTGGCGCTCTGACCCTGTCACTGCATCCCAGAGCCGAGCAGTCCTGTCATGCGAGGCTGTAGCCACAAGCTTGCCATCAGCTGAAAATGCTACTGCGCTTACCCAGTCCTTATGGTAGAGGACCC
>PGIR01000323.1:0-25037 GCA_002812735.1 Scedosporium dehoogii | reverse complement strand
TCTGAGGGCATACGAGATGTTGTCGTTCCAGAAAGAGAGATATCCCTGAAAAAAAGAGACAAGTGTCAGCTATACCTGTCGCGATAGCCCTTCATGTTCCTTGTATATTACTCCTCACGCGCCCCCCTTCTCAGGATGCGTGCGTACCTGCTTATCTTTCAATCCAAGTAGTAACACCTCCTCCATCAGCGTCAACTTGGGCTGCTTGCTCCGCTCAACGCTCTCGCTAATGTCACGCGGGTCAAAGGCAATCTTGTGTCCGTTCTCGCCGCTCTCGTAGCTCGTCTCGGGGGCGCTGTCCTTAAAGTTGCTCGACGAGCCGGCTCGAGGGGCGCCGGGCGAACTGCTGCCTGCCTCGCCCTCTCCCCCGCCGGCGCCGGCACCACGGCGCCGCGTTAGGCCCGATGAAGACATTGTGTGGGATGAGGGGAGATGGAAGGTTGGGGGTTTCTAGGTTTCGAGGTTCGTTTCGTCTGTTTTGCGGATTCGGAAGCGGAGCGTGGGTGGCGCAGTCGTCCGAGAGGGGGGAAGAAGAAAAACGGAGACGGCAGGAGAAATGCGGATTGGAGAGCTTGTGGCTATTGACGGTAGCGGTTTGGGGGGAGGAGTCGGCTACAGGATCCTTTCTTGAGGATGAGGGAGTCGGTATTAGGAGGTCAGGCGCTTCTCGTTCCTAGCTAGCCAAGGCTTCTGCCACTGGGATATTTTCTGGTCGAGGGACAATGTTCAACGTGTATTGCTGCGAAGTCAACCGAGGTCAGCGTTATCGAAAGGCAGATCTGCCACGCAGAGTCGTGAATAGCGGATTTTTGTTTCGGAATGAAAAAGCCCTTGGTGAAAAGGGGAATGTGGATTGAGCAAACAGAAGAGGAAAAAAAACGCGCCGAAACGGACCAACAGCCTTGTGCGAGGACGGATGCGCCCGAGGCCAACAGGGGTCCAAAAAGCCTACTTGAAACGAAAATATTCCCAACGCCAAAAAGAAAAAAAATACGATGAAGGATCAAGGGAGGTGGCTTAGAGAACGAACCTTTTTTTTTCGTTTCTGTTTCCTTAGCAATTCGAGAACTGGAAGCAGGGGCCAGGAAGGCAGTGCAATGCGAAGTTGCGGCGTGCGAAGGTTTTTCGCCTGGGGATTGGAGGGAAACGAACGAAATGTGGCAGTAAATTTCGACAGGCACCAAGATTCCCCGAGCAATTCGATGGAGTGGACAGACGCGAGATCGTGCTGCGAGCCAGCACTTGGTTGTCTCCAACAGCGATAAAGGGGGCGGTGTCCTCCTGTCTTGGTGGTCAATGGTCGCTGTACGAAGTAAGCTGGGCGGTGAGTGAGCCTGAATTGCCCCCGTTGCCAGTTGCCAGCTGTCAGTTTCTTGGAGTCAGCTCAGGGCTTCTGGTGTCTCATGAATTAACTCCCCCCCCTGTCTCAGACGCGATTGACAGGCCATATTAGGATATTAGGTGCAATTACTGACGTCGATGCTTTTGAGCGGGTTCTGATTTTTCCTTTTTTTGTCTCATTATTTCTTCACTATTTCCTCTAGGCAGGTTGCCCAATTTCGGCGTGATGCCTACACGAAGAGAGAGCGGATCACAAGGTCGATAATACATATAATGTGTCTATTTTTGGTTGATAATTGGTGTAAACTGTCGTCTGTTCAAAGTATCTAGTACAAGACACGAGTCCAGTCCAATGGGAGGGGATTGTCGTGTGCCCCATGCTCCCAATTGAATCTGACCCAAAGGGGTTCTGGTATCGTGTATCGTGGGAGGCACAAGTGTGACATGTAAACGAACAGCCTAATATTTCCTCATCCAAAACAATGTTTTGCTTCAACAAACCTACGGTGAATGACAAGGCCAGCGATCTTCGACATCGAATCGCTGCACATCATTTGTCCACTGGCAACGAGGTTTCATGATCCACAGGGTCAGGGCGGTTGATCTGCAACATTGCACGGTTGCGTGGGCTGAAGAGTATATCTCCACCGAAGAGATTAAACCATGTTGAATAGCAAACCATGTACATCAAAATATCATAAGTCGAGATCTATCAGTATACATCAAATCAGTCTATGCATTATCAAGCCCGCCCAGCCCTTTATGCCTTGTTCTCGTCCCAGACCTCCCTCCCAACTTCCTCAACCGCCTTCACCAACCCCTCCACAGTCCCGCTCAGCGTCTGACAGTTCACAACCACCCTAAAGAAACTTCCCTTCTCTCCCGGCGCATAATCGATCATGAATCCCCTCGAAACCAACCTCCTCGCCACCTCGCTAGTCGTCCTCGTGTTGAGCGCCACATTCCCCGAGACCTTACCGCCCGGCGCATAGTAGAAGCACACCTGTAAGCAGGGCGGCGGGTTCGTCGACACGAGCACGAGGTCGGCGCTCCCGTCTATGAGCGTCGCCATATATGCCGCCATGTTAAAGGCGTGGTCGATCTGCTGCTCGAAGCCCTGCGCTCCGTAGTATGTCCACGCTAGCGCGAGCTTGACGGCATCGCCGCGGCGGCCGCACTGTAGCGTCAGGTCCGCGAGGTCCCACACCTCGCCTTCGTCTACGGAGTGGAAGAGATATCCGGCTGGGAGGCTGTTGGCCCTGTGGAAGACCTTGATGTCGGGGGTGAGGAGGAAGGAGCAGGTTACCGGGCAGTTGAGTATCTTGTGGGGGTTGACCGTTAAAGAGTCCGCAAGGTGCGATCCCTTCATCATGAGGCTGTGCTTGTGCGATAGGATCGCCGCACCTCCCCAGCTACCGTCCACGTGCATCCAGAGGTTGAATTCCTTGCAGATGGCGGAGATTTCCTCCAGTGGATCGTATGATCCCAACACCGTTGTGCCGGCTGTGGCGTTGACGTACAGTGGTGTCTTTCCTTCTGACTTGGCCTGGACAATAGCGTCTCGGAGCGCCGAGGGTATCATGGAGCCGAACTCGTCAACAGGAATAGTTCGGACGCTCGATTTGCCCAAACCGCAAGATATCGCGCTTTTCTCGACGGAGTAATGGCCGTGGACACTAGTAAATATGGCGAAGTCGTGGCCCGCGTTGCCGGTCAGCTTGGTCTCCGGGTAGAGAGTATTCTTGGCGACGACGAGAGAAGTGAAGTTGGACGAGCTTCCACCCTGGCAGACGACTCCGCCAGCCCTAGGACCCGTAAATCCAAACAGCCTCGCGAACTGCCTAGCCGTGAGCTTCTCTATTAGAGTCAAAGCCGGTGATACCTGGTACACATGAAGCTATGAACACCACGAAGTCAGCACTGCCGCTATCCCTTCTTGGTTGGTATCGACGACTTACATTCGTGTTTAAGACAGAGAGTAACAAGTCCGCAACAACACCGACCTATCTTTGATTCAGTACTTGGCGTCTTCCGGCATAATCCAATACAAAGAACTACTCACGGCAGTGTTGCTTGCATAGAGCTTGTCCATGAATCCTTGATCCCACGTGTTGACGCTATACTTTAGCACCTGTTGGACCAGTTCCAGGATTCCATCCTTGCCTTGCGCCTTATCTGGAAGCGCAAGCTCGAACTTCTGAAGTAAGGCTTCAGGCTCATGCTCGTCGACGAGAGCATTCCACTTCTCACCAGTAGAAGCAGTGACCGTCGAGTTACCGGATGCCTTCAGAGGGGCTGCCTCATCCGCACTGCGGATAAAGGGTATAATAAGAGCCTTGACTGCATCTAGGAGCTATGATACCGGCACACCACGTTAGCTCTGGGAATCTGTACAAAGATACAAATGCATTACGACATGGGGTATTGTGGGGAAACGGAAGCGTAGTTGGGGGCAGGCCTGGTTGGGGAAGGGGAGCCACTTGCATCTTCGACTTCGTCAGCCCTATTCAGAGACTGATGCTCATCGACAGCAGGGTTGCTTGCCCCGCCCATCTTATCTGATTGTAGTCTCCGTGGTGAATTTTTATGATTTCTCCTTATGCCCCTTCGCGGTGTGGGGACTATTGTTTCCCAATGATGTGTGAAGTGAGGTGAAGGAAATCAAAACAGAGGAAGAAAAAGAAGTAGAAGGAAAAAAAAAATCGAAAAAAACCACGCGAGTAGAGGACTTGAGACTTGTGCAGACAAGAGGAGGAAGAATGCGTTTCCTTAATTCTATTTTTTCCCACTCTTTGCAGCTTCTTATATAGATCTCGTTCTAAATCATGACTCCAGATACGCGGTACACTCCAGAATGGCACCTGGGTTCTTTTTTTTTTTTGTTCCACTTTGTACGGAAGAGAAGGAAAGAGTGAGAGAATAAAAAAATAAATGTGTCCCAGTGAACTAACCTATGGGAATGAGTAACCAAATGGGGCCCGGTGCCTGGCATCTCCGGCGCCGGCGTGCGGATTTTTTTCTCACCCACAGAGTCAAGCGATTCTGGGGTTAGTGCAGTTCTTGCAAGATGGTGATGTAATTGGCCAATGGGCGGCAAAGGTTTGAAGATTATTCGATTTAGATCTGGGGTGACGTGATGGCGAGGGGGGCCGAGAGTTTCTGGCTCGGAGGATGAGCGTGGGATGCCCACAAAGTTTCCCACTTCATCTCGGAAAGACAATGGCCAACTGGTGGATGTAACTCGTTTTGCAGCGTCCCTTGTCTCCTGCTATTCTCGCCGGCTCAGCACTTCAAGGCAGGGAAGGAAGCTCAGGAAATCCTGGGGCATCACCGAACCTTCCGGACCTCAACCTCGGCTCCGAGTTCAAAGCTGGACCCCCCAACGCGCCATGACTAAGCCCCATCGCCCGGTCTGAAGGTTTCATTGTCGAAAAATAGGCAGGAGGTTCAAGCCGTCTTCGCCGACTGACCGGCCATGCTCTTGGAAAGCGATTCCCGATGCTTCTGGGGGTACTCGAAAAAGGCCAAGAAAGGCTCGGCTCAGAAGGCGAGGCCAACGCATCTTCTCCAAAAAGGCGGGGTCCCAGGAGTGTACGAGGTACTTCCCCACGCGACCACTCTACACTAGAAACTGCTTGCCAACATGCACCATTGCGCTTTTGCTCGCTCTGCTTAGACAGTTTAACTTACCCACCACTAAGGGTAAAGCCGGATGGGCTGAGTCGAGATTGGCACAGGGATATCAAAGCGCTTACAGTGATCATCTTTGGAGCTTGAGCCCGGATCGCATGGCTTCGGAAAATACTGCGCGAAGGAGAGACCAATCTCAAATCGTAGTCTTGTGTCGCGGAGAGCATAAAGCTTCTCTGGGTAGAAACGGTAGCAACGGTAGCATTGCACCACGTCTTGTTATGCGTTTAAATAAGTGGGGGCAACCCGTCCTGTTCGTTGGAGAAGAAAGGTCTTGAGACGCATTGATCGAATGGATGGTGTTTCGAACACATGGCTTTCGAAGGTCAGGGCTGAATATGCGTACAAACAACAACAAGTGCCGGATCAGGGGGGACCGGGATGCCACGGTGTATTGCCAGTAGAGAGCCCGATAAAACAAACGAGCGAGGCGGAGCTTTTTCTCATCTTCTTGGCTTCGGATGTCAGAGAAGGTAAAGGCCTTTGACAGATAACATCCACGTGGATGTCTTGGAATGCTGGTTTATTGATCTGTACCTCGTACTGTTTTCTGCCACTCTAGCACAAGAGAGAGGTTAATGACTAGGGCTACCTGGTGGGTTTGTTGTCATATGGTCAATTCTTCATGCGAGTTAGGTAATTACGCTGATCTTCTCAATCCGAAGTTGTTGGCGTGAAGACATTGAAGTCTCCACGCCTGTCCATAAAGGGATGTCTGTCTCTCCAGTGTGCTGCACTGCCTGAATCATGGCGCGGTGTGAAACACGGATCCTTGGGTCGATGCCATATTCCTTGAAGGCAATCCCGGTCCCTGCAGGAGGGATCAACGAGATCAATGACAGGCCAAAATCGTTGAAAGCATTCAACTCGACGACATATCGGAATTGATATTGAGTCATAATTGCCTTCTCAGGTCAATGATATTTTCCACAGGTGCTGCCTGCTGCTTAGCGCCGCTGAGCATCTGGCCCCTGGGTGTCGGTTAGGCCTTCCCCGCCTTGGACAAAGTCGGTGCACTAGCGTATGCATCCTCGCGTCCAGGACCAGGAAGGAAGCTTCGCCGATGAGCAAAGACTGTAATACTTCGTGGTGGCTGGCAGGATGGACCCCTGGATTGCCATTCCAGACCAGGGTCAATTTAGAGCAGGGGGAAGGGGGACTCTGGCAAAGTCTTCCAGCATCCACCATATTGCGCCCTGTTCTTATCTCGTCATGTACACTAATACCCTAGGCTCACTTTTTGGAATGGTTTCCTTCTCTCCCATCATCTGCATGTGACAGATTTGAGCACAGTTGCAAGATCAACGAAATCAATAGGTGCAATTTCGCATTTCACACATCGTACTCGGTTTGTACTTCGTTTCCGAGGAATTAACGGAAGGCATCAGTCAAGGGTTCATGAGACATTACATCACCACACACAAGTATGTAGATATGTAGATGTTCTGCAGAGCCTATCACAGCTCACCGGCGCAAGGCACAACTTCCCGACCTCAGTCTTGTCCATGATACGAAGCCCTTTTCAGGGGTCAGGTACCACCAGCCCTGTCGACAGCAATTCCCGAGCCTCGGACTGGCGTCAAATGTACCAAGGTACTTCGTAGCATACACGACATACGTACAGCTCCACTTCGTAGGGGACAGGAGCAATGTCCGCCATGAAGTTGCGTTATCTCCCAAAGAAAACTCTCTCTTCCCCACTACGAAGTCCGAAATACCCCAGACAGAGGCGGAATTATCAACACTTGTCCTGCAGATATTCCCTGCAAGCGGTAACATGATGGGTCAGATTGGCGACTGTCAAGCGAGTGGGCTCGTGTTGGCCTGGTCTGGCCTGTGTGATACTGGCCTGCAAGGTCCTCCGCGGTTTGATGCAGCCATTAATCGATGCCACGGATGAAACTAGTGTACGAAGGAAGAAGTAGGTGGGTAGCCACTTCCACAGAAACACTCTCGCACCTGCATTAGAGAAGGAGAAGGCACGTTGATTCCGAACTGTTGCATGCGCAGCCTAAAGATTTGATATTTGATGTGACTTGTACTGAGGATAATCCCACGCTGTTTCCATCACTATTACATTCACTACAACCCTGGTGATGAGACTCTGCCATTCGTTGACATGCTCATGGTCTCCTTGGAGAGGAGAAAGGAGAAAAGAGAAAAGGAAGGGGAAAAAATAACTTGAGATATCCTACGTCGTCACTCAGCTCTTCGGCCTATCTGTGCCTCCCCTTTTTCCCATCTCGATGCCCCCGCTACTTGCGCACTGACACTCGACGGGAATTTTCGTGGTGTGAAGGTGCCAAATCCAGACGCGTCTGGTGGCTGCTCCATTGCAAGTAACCGATCAATCCGTTGAAGGCACCATTTTCCCGCTTAGACCTCCAAGTTACAACCGTCGAACCGCCACTGGAAGGTCCCGAACCACGAAAAAGTAAGGGCAAAGAGTAAACGCCCCCGTGTCGTTGGCGACTCAAAAAAAAAGCACAGCCATCGGGAAACGAAAAACTTCTCGACATCCCCAAATTCCTCAAGATCCATACTCCTCCCGGCTGGTTCCTACATCAGAACGATCTCCCTTGACAGGATCGGACCTCGAACTCTCGAACTCGGTCCCACCTTCGTATCCCTCCATTCTCCATCGTTCTCCTCAGTGATACTTGCAAGTCAAATACGAACTTGCTGTTTCTCACAGTGGTGGCTCGCTTCACCCACTTCAAAAACGAATCAAACTCATTTTGGCAGCAGCCGTTTTACCGACAATACGGACCGAAGCAGATAGCCTTTGACGAACTTGACAGCTCTCTCTCTACCTCTTGGCTTTCCTGTCGTCGCAATCAAAAGGCCCACCGGAACATTTTCCCGTCCATCGGCAGAGATCCTGAACCAATCTTTTTCCGACTTGTTTATGCGGTTATTATTCTTTCTATTATTTGTTCCTTTTTTTCCTCTGGCCATTTCATTTTCGTTTTGTTTCCCTTCCTCCAACCTAGGAGCTCTCGGCGTATCTGTAGCTCCATCGCAGGGCGTAACTGTCGGCCAAGCTCGCCCCGGACAATCGCGCCTTAGCCCTAAGACAGCGCCTGAGACAGGTGAACTACGAGATAAGGAAACTCACCAATCGCCACACTAAATCCGTTCCGACGGTCCCTGCAACAACCGTTTTTCAGCCTTCCACTCACGATCGATCGCGAGGTCGAACCGAATCGCCGCCCTCCACTACCCATTTTTCGCTGGTCGACATCACGATACGATGTCCGATTCCACAACACAGCAAACGCCGATACCCATATCCATCACCATTTGCGGCGATGGCGGTTGCGGAAAGTCCTCCATCACTCTCCGACTTGTCCGGTCCCAGTGGACGTCAGAGTACGACCCCACAATCGAAGATTCCTACTCGATAACCCGCCGCATCGATGGTCAGATTTACCACCTCTCTCTCACAGACACGGCCGGTCAGGAGGAGTACCGCGGTATGTGGGCATCGTCAAACCTAGGCGCTGACGCCTTCCTCCTGGTCTACGATATTACGTCTCAAGCCTCGCTCGAAGCCCTACAGTACTTCAACGACCTAATCGACATGGAAGCCGAGACGCGACTCGATAACGCCGAGCGGGCGCGGCGCGCGGGCCTGACACCGACTTTCCCCTCGGGTAGCTACAACGGCGGTAACATGTACGGGTCCTCGAACAACGGCTCTAAGACCGTACCGCCCGTCAAGATTATTGCGGGGAACAAGTGCGATCTGCAGGAGAGCAGGCAGGTGCCCGCCGCCGTGGGCCTCGAGTGGGCGCGGCGCCGTGGCTGCGGGTTTATGGAGACCAGCGCGAGGCTGGAGGTCAACATCGAGGAGACGTTTGCGCTCATCGTCCGGCGCGTCGTCGAGGGCCGGAAACTCGCCGAAATGGGCGTCCACGAGAGTACCCAGATGGACAGCAGGGGCATGACGAAGCCGCTAACGCCGCTGCCGTCCGAGGAGGCGGAGAAACGCGCGCCGGGCGTGCGAGGTCCTAACTTGAATGGGGGAAAGGTTGGTCGGGGTGGCGCCGGCTTCTGGAAGAAGCTACGCTGCTGGTAGTGGCGCTTGTTACGTTCAGGCCTATTTTGTGGACTCGGCGATGAGGGAAATATTTGATGATAAAAAGGTCCTCTCGGCGACCGGGAAGAACGAAGGGGGGGCGGGGTGTTGTTTGCGCCTTTGTCACCGACTTATGGCATGTGTGTTTGTTTGTCTGACACCCTGACCTGCGTTTGCCGATCATGGTCCTGCAGTGGGGGGTCATCCGTCTGGGCCAGTTTTCTTTTTCTTTTCCCTTGCGCTTATATGGTTTGTTATTCGGACAGGTTTCCCCCATGGGATGGCGAAGGGGCACACAAAAATATCGGGTCATTGTGGTTTTTGTCTTTCTTTTGGTTGCTCTTTCTTGTTTTTGTACCAGCCGCGCGAGCGTCCTCTTTCTTGGGTTTCGTTTCTCTTTACATCCATCGCGTATCAGTCGAACATACCTGTCACTTGGTTACTTTTCTTTTCCTTTTTGTATTCCTCCAACTCTCACATGGTTCGTCATTGCTTCTCATTCTTCTTCTTTAGGGTTCAAGCGGTGGGGTTTAGGGAAGGGTCAACGGGCGCGCGGAAACCAGGCTTCACTTGCCTATCTTTTTTTTTTTTATCTTGTGTGCGATTTTTTTTACTTGTATTGAACTTAGGGTGTTAGCTGATGGTTAATGGGAGGGAGGGAGGGACTGTAACGGGGAACACGAGATGCTGATGATGAATGGAGAGTTATGAAGATGTCAGGGTTGATCTCCTTCGCAGATGTGCCTGGGATGGTGCTTTATGAATGTGGGTAGTGGCTCGTAAGGAGATCGTACTTAAGTGAGAAGCGGAGTCCGTTAGGGCCGCTATGGTGCCAGATCCAGGTCCTCCCATATGAGGAGATTCGAATCTGGCCCAGCATGCCAGATATACCCGCGCCGCCATCTTCATACTTGGGATTAATGTTCCTTTTCAGCAAGAGTTGAGCCTGGCTAGTTGTTTCGACAGGTCAGGGTGCACCACGAAGGGCGAAAATACATTGGCATATGGTATATCGGCGCCGGTAACCCGGTAGCCCTTACATTTGTAATATCTCAACGCATCGGAGCGGGTCAGGTGAATCCTTCGATCTCAGACCACCGCAGAAACCGCGGCAACAATATCGGGATGGGCACATGAGGCTCACTGTCGGAATACCCCGATAGCTGTCATTATATTCATTATAGCACTATGGATAACAGTAGACGTCCCCATACTGACCCGCATTGATCGGTAATCAGTAGCTCCCACGACACTTGGAGTCGGTGGACTACGTACCTGAGATTACAAAGTTCGGACAGACTCCTACATCGCACTATCGAAGGATTCAGGGGAGCAAGGCACCAACGTATCATGGATTAGTAAAATAAGGAGGATACATAGGAAGAGCCTCAGCTCGCTCCCACCATCATCCAGCGGCCGCGGACTCAGGCGGAAAGACCCACGCCGAGCATCGCATTGGGGGAGAGCGATAAAAACTGCAGGGGGGTGGGCGGGAGAAGCAGATTGCCTGAATGGTGGGTGCGGGGTACTGGTAAAAGTGTCTGGGACCAGACTTCCGGAGCTGTCAGTGTTCCTTCCCGGTAGCGGACATTCGGACGGGATCGTGGTCCGCTTGGTCCGTTTTAGCTCGAGCCTCGAGGGGGCACGAGCAATATAAGCGGGATGGAGGGCTGGAAGCGGCAGGGGAGCTTGGAAATGGCTATATAGAGAGAAAACGCCCTCCCTCATTCGACTGTCTTGATTTCTCGAAGGGTCAAGGAGTAGAGCCTGTAGACTTCCCACTCAGTTTTACCAATCTTTTCCGCAATTCACAATATCTGAAAGGATTCGCTAGAAAAATAAGAAAGTCGTCACCATGGGTGGACTCCGCTACGACCCCGAATTCGCCGGCGTCCTCGCCGTAGCCCAAGCCCAAGGCACCCCCAAACCCATCTTCACCAACGTCCTCGACCTGCGCGCCTACAACGAGCAACTCCTACACACCCTCTTCCGCCTCGCGCCCACCCCCGACACCGTCCAACAGGAGAAATTCACCGTCCCCTCCTTCGACGGCGCCTCGATCGAGGTCGTGCGCTTCACGGACGCCGAGGTCCTCTCGCGTCCCGAGCCGCAACCCGCCATCGTCTACTTCCACGGCGGCGGGATGGTTTCCTGCTCCGTGGAGATTTTCGGCCCCGCCATTGCGCGGTACGCGAAGGCCAGCGGGGTCACGTTCTTCGGTGTGGATTATAGACTTGCGCCTGAGAATCCGGCGCCCTGCGGTGTGGAGGATGGGTTTGCGGCGTTGAAGTATGTGAGCGAGCATGCGGCCGAGTTAAACGTCGATCCGAAGCGCATTGCCGTCATGGGTGACTCGGGCGGTGGTTGCATCGCGGCAGGGACAGCGCTTTTGGCGAGGGATAGGGGTCTGAGTCCCGCGCTGGCGAAGCAGATTCTAATCTATCCGATGCTCGACGACAGGACGCACCTCGACGAGGGCGAGGACCTGCATAAATTCCTGACGTGGCAACTACATGAGAACGTGCTTTCGTGGAAGGCGTTGCTTGGCGAGAAAGCTGGGAAGCCCGGGGCCGAGGTGTCGGCGTACGCGGCGCCGGCGAGGGCGGAGAGTTTGCGGGGGTTGCCGTCGACGTATATCGATATCGGGACTTTGGATTTGTTTAGGAATGAGAATGTGGAGTATGTGGCGAGGATGGTGAAGGAGGATGTTGAGGTTGAGTTTCATTTGTGGCCGGGTTTGCCGCATGGGTTTGAGGGGCCGGCAGGTACGGCGATTGTGAAGAGGGTCTTGGCAAGTCGGGAGAAGGCTATGCAGAGCTTCTAGGAAAGACACGATGATGGAGGATTTAAGAGAAGGGGGGGGGGGGGGCTAATGGATGTATGGATGTGTTGAGCTCATATGAAGTAGGAAGCTCGTGAGCTCGTGTAAGTGACATGCAGAATAAAAAGACACATTGAAATCAACGAGGCACCATGCATAGAGCATGTATGATTCAGAGTATCCAAGTACCAGGCAACATCACGGAGCAGAGAAGGCCAGAGAAAGTCTCGCGTTGGCAAATTCAATACTTCCTTGACGGGTTAAGGAGAGCGAAGTTGCTGCTTCATGTCCAACGCTCCCTCATCAGTCACTGTCTAATATTGACTTGAAGTGGCACCAAGACGAAAACTTCTCTCCAATATTTCCCCGGCCATTTTCTTTCTATACATAGATACCTCATGTCTAGTTGCCAAAGCTTCGGGGATCTCTGTCGTCAAACTCAAGAGGTGGTCTCGACCGACGAGGCAGGTGTGAGAGAGGGTGATGATGCTGTGTGTGTTCAAACGGATATGGCGAACATCAATTTGCGACCGCCTACACCGCCTGCAGATCAAGTCCGGCCTGGCATGAAGAAGACAAAATGAAGGTCGGTAGGTTCTTCACTTGGTTGGCTCTGAGAATTTAGGTTTGAGAGAAATGCCTGGATCCGAATGGGTGTCGGGTCACTCGAAGGCCTTAGCCTGCCAGCTTCAGGCAGTGGAGAATGGTGTAGGCCCAGAGGAAGCCAAGGACGATCATTTGAAGAGGCTATATTGGTAGAAGGAGATGCAAGAAGAATACAGACTTGGCCATCAATACCTCAATACCTCCCTTTATAAGTCGTATCAGGTGAGTGGTCCCCTCTGCTCATCCCACTGAACTCGCCTGATGTTGAGGTTGGCCTTTTTTTCCTCCTTTACAGCACGAGCCAGATTTTGGCCCGGAGTGGTCCGCAACTCACCATGATTCTTCCTCATTGAACGACCATGCCAGAGAACGGGACGCACAGGTCGCGAAACAGTTGGTTTCAGCGCTTCATATTTCTACCTTCTCGAGTTACTCATCTTGAAGCGAAGGGAATGCTTGTCTCTATCAACATGATAATGCGGAGTACCCATCGCAATTACTCTGGAGGTCTTCCAGAGACTCGAGGAATCTTCAAGTCGGAAAGAGACAAGAATTCTGCACGATGTTGCTTTAACACGCAGCCACTTAATCGGGATCTCGCTACTCTTTATCGAAGACGAGAAGGTGTCGTCAGAAATGACGAGCCAATGGCGACCGGTTTCGTCCACACCTACCGGACGATCCGTTCGGAGCCTTTTTGTGGATTCCCACTTCCGGATCTCGGAGTTTCATCCATCCTTTCGATAAAGTCTAACTTCTACCTACATCCTTCCAACTAGCACGACCAAAAATTAGCCAGCATTCGCTCTACAGCTTTTTGCACCAATTGAGTTGTGTAGTAGTTAGAAATTCTCCTAGAAAGAGAAGAAACAGCAGAAATAGTAATACTGACACTCTGAAAATCCCGAGGATCCCCAGCACAAATTTCACCTCTAATTCAGCCAATGTCGTCACATCGTTCGCTACCGTTTCGTACCTGCGGGCCCGCTGCGTTCGACCCATCTGAAGCCGGACATGTTCGCGTCTCACAACCATGGGTCACGGAGATCATTTCATGCGTCAGGTCAACGGTTGGCGCCAGGACCAACATGATTCACTGTGCGGTAGGTCGGCCCTCCAGACTTTCCAGTGATCACCAGCATGGATGAAGTTGTTCAGATGAAACTAAAACGTTAATTGAATTCAGCCTCATCTAGTCTGCGGCGGGGAAGAAGTAGTTGATGTCTGGAAGAGGAGGGCTGTAATTGGCATACGATGGACAGATGAAGAAGATGCGGAAGGGGACGGGGACGGTGGGGATGAGCCGGAGAAGGTATGAGGCGAAGAGAGGGAAGGTGCGGATGCCGGATGAAGAAAAAAAAGAAAAAAGCTGGAAGGTGTAAGTGTGGGTGGCCGCTGCCCATAGTAAAGATATGGAAGGAGGCGCCCACCTGTTGTTTCTTCTGTGCTTTTCTGGTCTCTCCTTCTCTTCTCTGCTTCTTTTCTCATCTCCCCAACAATCTCTCCATGTTACATCATTTGATCTCTCTTATCTCTTGGACTTTGGCGATGTCATCCAAGTGAGGATTCTGCATCCTTTTCTTTCTGTCTTCTCATCACCGGTATGCATCAGGTGTGGTGATGTCTTTCATTTGTCCGAGTGACACATTCGTTATATCATTTCCTTCCCCTTCAGTCTATCTCTAGAGCCGCAATAGCCCGAGGCCATAATATCATCGATCGATACGTTTAGAACAAAGACACCAATATTCGAGAGAATCCGTAGACACGATGTTGCAACAATTTCTTCCACCGATATCCATCCTCATACTCCTCTCTACGACCCCAACCGTCACTCTCGCCCAGGACGCCGTCCCAGCGAGGCCCGAGGTTCCCTGCTATGCCCCCGACGGAGTCACTCTGGCCGACGACAGCTACCGGCCATGCAACAATCTCGGCGTGTTAACAGATCCGGGCATGTTTTCGAGCTGCTGCCGCCTCAACGCTGTTCCAGAAACAAAGGAGTTGTGCGACGCGAGAGGGCTCTGCGTCCAGGGAGATGTAGTGAAGCGAGGGTTCTGTACCGATTCCTCGTGGAGCGATCCTGCGTGCTTGAACTTTTGCATTGATGACGACGAGGTATGCGGGCGGCTCCTTATGCAGTGGATGTCCGACAATGAAGGAAGGCTGCATGCTGACAGGCTACTTAGAATGGCTCATTCAATGGATCTGCCGCGCTCACATCCTGCAACGATGGCACCTTTTGCTGCGGCGAAGACAACGACGCTTGCTGTGGCACTTCCAACGCCTTTAACGTATCACTTGCAGCCTCCGTCACAGAGCCGTCCCAGATGACCACGGTAACAGCGACTGCCGAGTCTGTTCGCACCCAGAAGATGATTCCATCTTACATTTGGATCGCCATGGCCGTATCTATACTCTTCGTCATGCTCATTGCCCTTGGCGCTATCCTTTTCCTACTTCGCCACATTCAGGCTCTCAAGAAACGTAACGAGGAGCTTGCAGCCACTGTTCGCGACTCTAGGGCCCCCGTTCTGCCGCCGACGCCTCATGTTTCCTCGATGCAAGGTTTCCACGAGTTTAAGTCAACCTATGGGGAGCTACTTGCCCAAAGGGAGAAGCAAGAGCAAGAAGAGAAGGAGAAAGAGAAGCAAAGAGAGCAGGATATTGAGAGGAGAAGAAAACTAAGTATGAGCGTGCGGTCTGAGACCGACACTATGGTTGGGGAGAGGTCGGAGGTGGGGGTCTCACCCATGCTCATGAAGGGAACCACTGCATCCAGTATAAGCGAGGAGAGGCCCCTTGTCTCACCGCCGCCGCCAACGACTGGGGAAGATACGCCACCGATTCCACCTAGGGGGAGGAGGTGACAACAACACCAGCAGGCTGCCTGTTCCGGATGACAATCCGAGTAAACCTCAGTTCATGATTCCGATGAAAGAGTTGAAGCGTGATTTAAGTTTTGTTGCATTTTTCTTGTCTTTTCTTGTGTTACGGGACGGGGAGAGGGGATAAAAAGGGGGAAAGGAATTGGGTTGCGGCGGTTTGTGTAATTGTATGAGGCACGCATTATATCCCTTTGCTTGGTGTGTTCTCGAGCGGGCTGGTTATTTTGTCTTTCAGACATGTTTTGTTGTGTGTGTGGAGTTGGCGTGTTGGCGTGTGTGCAGCTTCCGTACCTTCGTATACACATTTCTTCTCCTCTTGCTAATAGATACATTAACTTTACACATCACTTTCTCCCCCGAATCATTTCTTGTCATTCACATGAGCGGCCAGTCTCCCGTTCCTATTCATCTACAAATTCTTGAACGGAGTGTCTTTCCGGTATACCCAGCGCGAGCCGTCTTGGTACGTCAATTCATAACCCAGCAGGCCCTCGACAAGCGAGAGGATAATGGGCGGGGTGATGAGATGACCGCCGCTGTAGCGATTCTCGGCATAGAGCGTGAGGCGGTCATGCCACGTTCCGAGGCCGTAGGCGGACTGGTGAAGATTGGATTCCACAGTTGGGGGCTATAATGATGTTAGCACGCTCGGTACTTTGTGAAGAAGGGGACCAGACAAGTGTCGTTAAGGGGAGCGGAGGTTTTGAAAAGTAGGCATTGGTGAGGATGAATTTTGAGGGAGGCAGCACATAGTGAGGCGGGAGAAGGCGCAAAGATAGAATGCGAGGGATAGCGTACCTTGTTGTGTATCTGGTGATTGGTACGGCACCATTTTGCTAGATAAGCGGAGAGGAACTTGAGGGTTGGGCTGTGGCTGCACTGGACCTCGATCTCGTTGAGGCTGCGAGCAAGGACAATAAGATGATAGGGAGGTCGAAGGAGGAGTTCGTCGGGGCGAGGGACGGAGTTGATGTCAGGGATGTATTCCACGTTGGGTGCTCGGCGCTGAGACGAGGGGGTTGGATCGGTGGAGGTCTTGACGACGGGCTCGACCACTATGGAGGCCCAGTCGTCGCCGGGGGCACCGGGGAGATCCGAGTGGCTAGAGTCATGCAGGACAGGGACCGTGGGTGCCGCCTTTTTCTCGTCGAAGGCGGTGAGGAGGTGGGCTTGGAAGGGGCTGATGTAGCAGAGGGGATTGGTGACTTGGGTGTTGGGGAGGGAGATGACGAAGGCTTCCTGGACGGAATTCCAAGTGGTTGAGACGTCTTCCGATTTGGAAGCCTAGAAAGGAAAAAAGGAGGTTGTGTTAACATGGGCGGGAACATTCCGATGCATGACTGAGCTATAGTGCCAACTCACCTCGAGAATCAATCTCAATCTCGAGCCAGAATCCTTTAGCTTATCGAGCACCACCTCCGTCCAATCCTCATTGTTATCATCTTCCAGCAACTGCGCGGCTGCCTCACTCCAGGCCTTGACGACACCGGCAACGGCCGCCACGAAGTTGCCCTTGTCGCTGTAGTGGTCTCCCAGGGCGGCGAGGAGGAGGGGCCATTCCGGGTTGATGGAGACTTCGTAGCCGATGATGGAGTGGAGTTTGGCGAGGGAGGTCTGGACGGCGCTTTCGGCGTTGTCCCAGTGGTCGCGGATGGCGACTTTTACTTTGAGTGTACTTTTTTTGAAAGGATGAGAGGACGCGGTTAGTGGGCGATGGCGTAGAATCTCCAAGCTCGGAGTTTGGGGGACTTACAGGGCGGCCATTGTGATGAGAGCTTGAAGGTGGGGGAGTTGAATGATGGTTTGTTGGGAATGGAATTCTGCCTAGACTTCAAACGATGAGATATTTGGACCTGTCTAGACTGGAGTTCGTCAATTGAGTGTGTTTGCTTTCCTTTTCCACCTTTCTCAATAAGAAGAAGAACGTGTGGTTGTGAACTGGTGCTGATAAGAATAGAGCTTCCTTCCGCTCTCCTTGGACATACATACTCGAGCTCAACCTCCCTTGCCCTGCCTGCCTAATCATCACTCCCCGCGGCGCCAAGCTCCAAGGGTGCTGCTCAGCCCCAAGCCGAGCTCCCCACACCCAGATGCTGCAGCATGTCACTGCCTCACGCCTACTTGCGCCTAGCGCCTAGCCAAACTCGACTAGCCTAGGGCATTTGAGGGGTTCACCCCTGGAGCAAGGGGGTGGAATGTGCTCACCGCGTGCGTCATAACATGACAATCCATCCCCGGACCCCTCGCTAGCCTAGAAGGGCTGAACAAAATGAGCGGATCCCGGAAACATGCTGGACTCCGTGTTAAACCCCATGCTAACGCAGGGCGGAAAGGTGTTCGTCCTCGTCCAATCGAGGGTCTGCGTGGTTCGTGCCATTCCTCTCCACATCTTTCTTCGAACGCAAAATCAAAGGTCCGCGCCAAGCCTTATAGGCCTACACTAGGCCCAGGCACCATCTTCCGATGAAGATAAGATGAGGGGGGGAATATTTGTTCCTTGCCTGGTGTTAAACGCCCATCTCCACACTTTCTACACTTTGGACCTCTCCGAGTCCCGAGTTAGGGAAACCCGTCCCACCTCCCCAATTTCGTTTTTAGGACTTTAGGACTCCTGCATGAGAGGCGTGTTTGGGTCCCTGGATTGTGAGCCGATTTTAGTTAGGGGCGGGCGTTTCGCGAGGGATGGCATGCGGAAGGTTTAGGTCGAGACTTCGCACGAAGGTGCTTGCAAGCGGAGCGGGGTTTCTTTTAGTTCCGCCCATCCTTGATGCAGTGTGCGAAGCACGAGGTCCGAGGCAGGCACCGGTGATGGGATGTGACGGAAGGATCGGACAAAAAAGAACTAGGGTGGAAGAGGGAAAAGGGGAAGCTAGAGGGGATGTTTGCCAATGTGAAGATTGAGAGGGAAATGAGCGGTGGAGAGGTTGAGATGGACTGGTTTCTACCTTGATGGAGTTTGTCTAGTTCGTATAAGATGGGGAGCTTTCCTCGTGGGATGAACTCCTTTCCACTCATCTCATCTTCATCAATCTTCATCATCACAGCCTCTACTCATCTCCAAATCTCTTTCACTCAAAAGTTTAAAGTTTTCCTTTCCTGAAAAATAAATCTCCATCATGCCTACCCGTCTTCCTCCCGCCGAGAAGCTCCCCCTCGCTGTCCGAAAGAACAGTACGTTTCCGAAGCTTGACTCTCAAGGATCAAGCTACCCTCCTTGAAAGCTATCGTTATGCTGACTCTTTTGATGTATAGTTCGGGACGAGTGGGATGCCAAGAAGGCAGATGAGGAGAAGAGGCTCAGTGGCGTTCTCGGAACTGAGTGGACCATCGAGGCCGATCCCTTGGCCGTCTACCCTTATGCCACCAGTGACTGGGGCAAGAACTCTATCGGCAGCGTCCTCTTCCAGTGAGACTTACCTCTGTCTTTGTTTATTATTCTCTCTTCCTCAACTTCGCACATGTGAAGCAGCACTGGAATAATACTAAACATCCCTTTCCCCACAGGTACTTCTCCGGCGCCATCGACTACCTGAAGGGCTTCGCCGACAAGCACGGCGAACAAGGCGTCTCCGAAATCAACACCCTCATCCCCGCCCACGTCATCACCATGGACTTTGACGAGGCCGGCGCCAACACCTACTGCGGCTGCGACATCACAGACGGCAAGCTCCGCATCCTGTTCTCCGAGACCTACCTGGGCACCAACATCAGCGACGCCGTCGGCTACTACACCTTCGAGAAGGCGCTCAACAAGGCGGAGCAGCCCGCGGACGCCACGCTGAACTACCTCGCGCGGAAGGGTATCCGCGAGGTCGAGCCCGAGATCGAGTCGCTGACGAAGGAGGTGCAGAAGATTCTCAACAATGAGAACTTGAAGCTGAATCCTAACTGGGTGGCCGTGTTTGATAAGTTGAAGAGCAGCAAGATGGATAGGGATGATTGGGATTCGAACTTGGGGTCGTTCATGAAGTACTACTTCGAGGGCCTCGTGAGCCAGTTGAAGTACCAGAAGTTTGATGGGGATGATATGCTGCAGGAGGGGTTCAACGAGGTGGTTGAGAAGGGTGAGATTGCGTTTAGGGTGGTGGATAAGTTGGAGAGGTCGACTTACAACGAGTGTGTGATTGAGGACGGAGTTCTCTATCTCCAGGTGAGTTTCTTTTCCTCTCTCCTTTCTCTATCAAGTCTAGATTTTGCTAACGCGGTTTCGTCTTACTTCGTCTAGACCGTCCCTAACTACTTCGGCACCAACACCAGCGATGCCGCCACTGGCCTTTTGGATCTCTTGTAATGGATGATGACCCGAGATGGAGGGTGTCGAGGTTGAAAATTGATGGAGAGAGTCGGAAGATGTCTACTTCCGGCCATTGAGATATGCTTTATAGTCATGAAATGAGGGCTTTCTTTACGCTCCATATGATGCGCAATGCGAACACATTTATTGATGGACCGAAGTCGCCCATCCCTGAATTTATCTAGTAGCATAGTGAATCGACTTCATCCATCTTCGTTCCGAAGACACTCTCATCTCTTCTTCCATCTCAACCTCCCAACCCAAGCAGCCCACTCCCTAACCTTGTCCTCAGCCAACAACCTCTCCACCGTAAAATACTCCCTAGCTAACTCCTCATGCCCCGCAAACGAATGCACAAACCGATGACAAGCACCGCAAAGCCACGCAACATTTTCCAAATCCTCCTTCTTATGCCACCCCCTCTTGACCACCTTGTCATGCACCATCCTCGGGATCAAGTGGTGATACGACAGGTTGATCCAATCCCTACCGCAAATCTCGCAGCCCTGGGCGTCGGCTTTCGTCGATCTCGGCGGCGGGGGCGGCGTGGCGATGGCGGAGAAGTAATTCGTCAGTACGGGGGCGAGAAATTCCTGCGGGGTCTGCGTCGACGTGGTTATCCCGTACGTCGACAGGGAGGCCTCGATGCTTGGGTCGAGGCTGGGGAGGAGGTTGTCGGCGATCCATTGGCCGGTGAGGTGGTGCGGGTATTTGTCCTCAAGGGAGGAGGAGGTCCAGATGTAGTAGGTGACGGTTTGGAGGGAATCGGGGAGAGAGGTGAAGGTTGAGTGGGCGATGTAGTCGATGAATTCGGAGAGGTCTTGGGAGGGGTCGTCGGAGGGGGTATCCGGGGTGGGGGCGGCGGGCTGCGCCGGGTCCGTGTCCGTGCTCGGTGCGGATGCCGGGCTCGACTCGGATGACAATGCGGAGGTACCTTTATTACGTTGGCGGCGCTGACGACGGCGCGGTTTGGCGGGCGGTGTGGCGAGACGGAGAAGTATGGCCGGGGCGAGACAGTCTCGGAAGGTATCGTAGTTTCTGGCCGAGACGGCGTCGGGGAAGTAATGCGAGGACATGTTGCGCGTTCTGGGAATTTATGAGAATGAGATGAGATGAGATGAGATGAATCAAGTTTGAGATGAGACGTTGCGTGAGTGGAGGACAGAGAGATGAGATTAATTCAATGAAATTGACTAAGGTTTTATAACTCAGTGGCTTCTTTATAAAACTCTCCAAAATAATTAATTTCTCAACATCTTCGCCATCTCGTCGCACCCTGCCTGCATTTTCAAAATCCAACGATATCCAAACGATTCCATGCATCTCAATCTCATCGGCGACATGGCTGCTTCCCGACCACAATGATCATGCTCATCTTCACAGATTCGTCAAAATCCTCCGGTTGACTCACCGGGAGTCGGCGAGGCGGAGGCTAAACTAGGTAGCAGGGGGCCACGCGAACAAGGGTTCAAGGGTTCCAGGCCAGGGAGATGCAGGCGGAGAAGATGCCTTGATGCTTTCGAAATTGAGGAGAACGGAGAAAACAAATCTTGAAAATGAATTTGGAAAATACTATGTAAAATAAAATAAAATAAAATAAACTAAGGTAAAAATGGTATATCGTCTAAAATACGTCCCAAAAATCAAGAGATCAACGCCCACCAGAGCCACACCTCCCGGAACCACAGCACAACTCCAAGATCAAACCCTTCGATTTCTTAGCATCGAAAAAAGAAAGGAAAAAGAAGAGGAGAAAATGCGAGAAAAATTCATCATGACGCCGCATCATATTCTATCACATCTCTAATGCCTCCCATCCCCCAATAACGCCTCCCTCGCCCTATCCTCCTCTCCCCTTCTCACATCACCTCCCCTCTCCTCCACCTCCTCAGGCACTGCCCCCAACGAATGAGCCGTAGTACTCGGCACCCTAGCAACCGTAACGCCGCCCGACCCCAACGTGCCCGAACTCACCACGCTCCCCTTCCTGTTCAAGCCCTCCGCCAGCGCCGAAGGAGACGCGCCCAAATTCCACCCCAGATCGGCCCCGAATGCCTGATCCACGTGCTCGCGGAACGAAAGCTGCGAATTCCGCGCCGAGACGTACTCGTCGAACTGCGTATCCCTCTCGTGGTTGTACACCGAGTGATGTCTGCTTAGATCCTGCAACGGTACGGTCTCGCACGCTGTCGGTACAGGCGGTGCTGGCGCCCCCGCGGGCGAGGACGTTACCGAGATCGTCGTGGTGACGGTGGGCGGTGCAAGGCCGGGGGGGTTCGTCGTCGCCGCGGAGGATAGTCGGCGGATGCTGAGGATGGAGGAGGCGGAGGAGATGCGACGGGCGGAGGAGGGTCTGTTTTCGCCCGAGAGGGTGCTGATGATGGAGGCGCGGGAGGAGCGGTCGAGGTGTTGTTGGCTTTCGGGGTCGGCGAAGAAGCCGTAGGGTTTGGTGTTGGTGGGGTAGGTGAGTTCGTCGTAGGAGGCGAGGCGGCGGTGATTGCGGAGGGCGTAGAGGGCGGGGATGAGAGAGGCGACGCTGTTGAAATTGAACTTCTCGTTAGCTTCAAGAAGAAGGAAGGAAAGTTAGAGAGAGAGAGAGGGAGACTTACACGGCGACTGAGCTGAGGATGAGCCCGATGACGGAGTCTTTGCCGGGCACGCGCCGCTGCGTGTGAACGAAGACGCTAAGGGTGAGGGCGGCGGCTGCGACGCCGAAGGTGATGAATTGGGTGGTGAGGACGGTTCGGGGTGTCAACGTTTCTTGGACGAATCTGAAGATTTCGTAGCCTACAAGGCAGGGTGCGACGACTCCGAGTGCGAGGTTTGAGCATTCCCAACTTCGAGGAAGCGAACAATGTTAGTAAACAAGAACAACAACATGAGAGAGAGGTACGCTGGTTAGGTCGCCAACGAGAGCTGCGACAAGAGAGGAGGGAAAGAGAAGCGCTTACATGACGACGAAAAGAGGAAATCCCCCCTCACCTGCATCTTGCTTCCACGCTTCCAGTGTCGAACGTAATCTTGTAGCGAAGAGAGCTAATATGGCAATGGAGAGAAGAATTTGGAGGATCCATAGAGGGACCAGGTATCTTAGGCGCCACTCGGCGCGGTCGAATCGCGCGTGCGCTCGATGACGACCCATGATGAAAGTGGTGACAAGATGGCGTCGAGATCAGGAAGTAATAGCACAGGCTAGAGGGTCCGCCAGGGGTGTCAAAGGAGTGGCTGAAAGGGAAGAGAGTAAACCGAACAGGTCACGGCAGAATCAAAGGAAGAAGAATGTTAAGGGCATGTCGCTGTCGGCTGCATCTTCAACAGAGTTGGAAAATGTCAAAGGTTAGGTTTCTCATTTCGACATAGGAAGGAAAAGTATAGGCGTTTGGCTAGGATCGGAACAAAATGAAGGGCATGCAACTACCTGCTTCCTCGGGCAAGGCTATGGATGGGGGAGTTTCTGTGCGTGTCTAAGTTTGGACATGGGTAATATTGTAAGAAAGGAAATCGACGAGACCATCGAACATTTCATGGCGGCTAGGAAACCGGGAAACACGACGCCAATTGTGGAGAAATACCTTTGGAGACAGCGAATTCCCTGTCGAGCGAGTTGAGCCACACTGATCTTCATCTCTCTCACAAGTCGAATCCACCTTTAGGGGACAATGAGCCAGTCATGATCTCCTCCTCCCCATCCTTCCCCTCCATCGCGCCATTGCTTCTTACGCACTACGTCGTGGCCTCCTTGTGGTATCCTCGCCAGGCCAAGGGCCTCATCTAGGCGCGGCAGACTAGTTCCGCTCTTGACCGAACCAGGCACTCTGAGACGCTTCGAAGTAAAACGCGAAGTAGTATCGCTCGCAGTACGTGCCTGTTCGGGACATTCGCTGTTATTATAAGCAGGCTCAACTTGCCACAGCCACAAAGCAGCCAAGAAAAACCATTCCAGAGACGCGAATGGGGGGGAAAAAATGAGGGAGCCAACAAAAAGAGGTCCACAGAGCGCGTGTCAGGCAGGATGGAAGGATCCTGCTGGCTGTCAGACCCAACGCCGAACCCGCTGGGAGCGTTGGCTGGGATCGGATTCCCTGCTTGGCTCGACCTTGGCAATCAAAAGGGTGTCGACGGAATCGTTCCATCTCAAAAGCGGTCTTAGGGCTGGCTCCGCCAACCAACCAGGGAGAAGAAGAGTCAAGCCGTGCGTTGGTTTGGGGTTAGTGGCCTGCGGCTGAGGGGAGACCGAGGACATGGACCACATGGACCAGGCACCAGCATCGACGCCTGTTCCAGACCAAGCTTGGACGCGAGGAGTCCTAGAAATTTGACGGGGATCAAGTTTGCTTCTTTGCCGGGCTTGGCAGGTCTTCCTTCATCTGAAGGGAAGGTTGTTCAGGATCTCTGAAGGAATGCGGTCCTGGTTCTTTACACCGCCTCAGACAAGGACTGAACAAGTCTCACTATGGTCTGGTTTAGTTGATGAAGCTAGGGCAATTTGGCGGCGTTTTAATTCAGTTCTCGAAGGCTTGGTTTGCTTTTGTCGAAGCTGGCTTCATGCAACCTAATTTTTTTCTTCTCCTCTTTCTTTCCACCTTCCCAAGTTCGACAAAGTGAATATTCCGAAAAAGGCCCATCTTCGATGTTCGAATGCCCATTAATAGTTACAATATCAGAAAGGCGAGAAAAACAATGGAACTTGGCCCCCTTTTCAGCTTCAATCCGTCTCTCGGGCCGGCTAGCCAGCCAGAACCGTCAAGTCCCGGCTTTTTCGGTGCGACTTGGGTGCTCGGTATCGTGTCATTTGAAAGCTGGTTACTTTCCGGCACGTTCTTTGCTTTGGGACGAGTCGTCATTTAAAGAGAGGGAGGACCTTGATGTTTCAGTGACGAACATACGAAGTATATATATATATATGTAGATATACCTGAGAGACCGTTAGAGCTAGGTCGGAACCTCTCAACATATCAGTGGCGCCTTCGACGTCCATTGATCTCGTTCAGTCCAGCTCCCCATTGATTTTTTTTTATGACGGTGCGTTACATGGAAAGTGCCACTCTGTTCGATTCGACCCCTTTTTCCAGTTCTCGCGTGCCTCTTCCGCACCACATACCGGGACATGAATGAGTCCCGGGACGGTGATCTTTATGCTGTTGGATCTTTCGTCGTATATCTTACCCATGAGCTCCTGGTCCACTGTGATCGCCTGTCGATCGTTTTTACCACCTAAATACTTCCACGTATTCACAGCCCTGGAAAACAGGAAGGAAATTGGTGTTAGTAAAGTTAGAAGACGATCGCGCAGGAGAGGAATGAAAAGAGAAAAAA
>PGIR01000322.1:0-25101 GCA_002812735.1 Scedosporium dehoogii | reverse complement strand
TTTTTTTCCGCTTCGGAATGCACACAGGCACATACAAAGTTTTGTGGCCTCTGGCATCAATATTACTATTTGTCCTCACCCCTGACGGCGCTCCGAGTTTTGTGATGTCTAAGTCGATATTTTGTCACGAGGTTGTAGATGATGAGGGCTAGTGGAAACCGAGGAACCACAGCAGTTTCACAGCCCGGACAGCTCCGGTCAACTCGACTTGATAAACATGGGATACGAATTGGCAACCTCGATCATTGCTGGAAGTTTGGTCCCAAGCCCCCTTTCATGGCATTACACAGCTACATCTGTTTGTTTGTTAGAACCCTCAGCCACGTTGCCTACCAAAGAAGAACCAAACATCTTCAGAGCCACACCTATCAGCTTCAGGGCTTTATATCCGTACTCAAAAAGTTCGACATCCAGCGAAACCCCTGCATTCTTTGAAGATCATCGCAAGCTGGATCGGATCTTTCGCGAGCAGCATTACCAGGAGAGTCGATTCTTAAACGGCCCCTGGTTGCAAAGACAATACAATCTTGATCACACTGCCTCTGTCCATCGTCCGCACTACGGAATAGAGTATTAAGAATGTTTGTATAGGAGTTAAAGAATGGGGATCATCGAACTGCCAGGAAATGTTAGTCCCTCTGGAAGCCAAAACATTCTTCGAGATACCGAAAGAGCAGTGTATCCGCTCATGTACGAAGTACCAATAGCAGTATTCCAACAGCGATAGCCATACAGGAAATCCACATCATCAACCTGACATGTAGTGGCTACAGCACAGTTACTAGGGAATCAAGGCGGAAAACACACAGGAACGAGAAATTGACCAAAGACTGGGAGAGGCCCGCATGAACGTGAAATAATAGTTTCATTCGCTTTCTTTTGCTAAGCGCGCGAGATAAAGGACCAACCAATGAGTGAAATAGCGCCTACACAAATCCCATGTCCAACAAGCTTACGCTGTCAAGAATGAAACTCCCAAACTCCGTCATTATGCTTATAAGGTTGTGATCCCGTTTAGTAGAGAACGAAGGGAAGAAGTTGGAGTGAGTTAAAAGAGGTATATGGGGTGAGAAAACAGGGTACTAGAGAGACCATGCTCTGCCGCCAGGCGTGGCGTGTCACTATCGCATGGCATATATTGCTTAGAGAGAGCGCCAAGGGCCTGTCGAGTAAAGGGATGGAATAAGTCATGAGATGTTGACTCCAAGCCAACTTGTGGTTGGTTAATGTAAAAATCGTGATCAAGGGATATCCGAAAAGAAACGAAAACGTTGTCCCCAGGGTATGGGGTTCTATCGTCTATCGTCGTCTGAATCGAGGAAGAAAAAAGGTCGTGAAACGTATGGAAATCATGGAATCGACCGATCAGGAATGGTCTGGAGTGCCCCAAATAGGAGCACCGAGAGGCTTGCTGATGCCGAAACCAACGCCAACGGCGATGCCAATGATAAGAAGAATGATGGCAAGCTTTACCGCAATACGGGTTCGCCTACTAAGCGAAGCCATCCATGCGCACGACCGATCACGCTTGGCAGCCTTTGCCTTCTGCTTCCAATGGTCCCGGCCCGGCCAAATCTGGCAATCGTTCCTTGCCATGGCCGACGACTTTCGCCGAGATTCAGACTGGGTGACCGGGATAATGGCTTCGATATCGGTATCAAAGGGGTTGGATTGTTGGTATGAGAGGGGTGTGTGGGGGTCGCTATCGACGTGCACGTTGAAGCCCTTCTCGGCAGCGGCAGGCAATGTTGTCGAGGCATCACTGAGAGAGTCGTCCGACTTCTTTGGAGTAGCAACTCGGTTTGTTACCACAGTCAAGTGGGCGGCGGGAGGGCGGACGGGCGTCTCCGACTCGGCCTTTTCCTCTTCCATTATTACGGGGGGAATCATTGTGGGTGTGTTAGATGCCTTCGCGTAACTAGTAGGAGTGCCACCATGTTAGTAACGGGACCTTCAAAAGCCTTCGAATATCGAGAATGCGAAAAGCTCAACTGCGATCGTATGACGTACCGAGCTAAGGAAAAATAAAATGGTGTGTAGAATAATATGCACTCGGTAATGCAATACTGCCAGTCGTAATTAAATGAGACTTGGAATTGTTGGGCAAAGGGGTCGCGTGGTTGGGGTTCGTAGAGTAGTAAGATTGCTCAGGACCGGATCGAGGCGAAGGTTGCGGCAGGGCCTGGTGCTTGACGAATCTCTAATTGCCTGTCGACACAAACGCCGTTGTTTCGACGTCTGTCCGGCTCGATAAGAGGCTTGTTGGAGGGGAATGGTTCCTCTGCTAACTTGAGGGGGACCAAGTCTGTTGTGTCGCTTTCATAAAGAAACAAGGTGATTCAAGGGCGGGTGCGGTGCGACGTCGATGTCTTGGTTGGAACTCGAGTTTCTAAGAAAAGAACAAAACGTCTCCTCAAAAGAGCAACAATAAACGCGTAATCCGACTGAATAAATAACAATTGGTCTTGAGAAGAAAAGAAGAAAAAAAGAGTAAAAGGAGATCTCTCCGTCTGTTGCGTTGGAGGAGGGAGATGGATTAAAGAGATAGTTCGCAGATATCAATAGGGGGAGATTCTGGTAGGTTGAGATGGGCACAGAAGCTTGGCAACAGCACAACTGCTACCGAATCCTCAAATAGGCAAGTCTACCTTGGATCTTTCGCCATGAAGAAGGTAGTGTAGTGACAACAGAAAACCTGGAGACTGCACAACCTCAAAGCAAAGAAGGTCAGACAAAGAAGCAGGTTGAGGATGTGCACAAGGGGAAATAGACTTGAAGATAAAAGAAGAAGTAGGAGGAGGACTGGTCTCGACTAAGACCTGCCACGGGAGGTCGCAATAAGATGACCTTGAGGAAGGAGAGAGCAGGAGAACAGAGCGCGGAGGAAGGTGGATATGTACGAAGTATGGACTGGGGATGCCATTAAGCTCACAGGGAAGGTAAGTTGTTCGTATGTTTAAAGTATGAAGTATGTCTACTACTCATTGCTAGGAATGTAAGGGACGAGTGGTGTACCTGTACTACGCAAAAGGACTACTTCGTACCTGTATTTACGAAGGGAAATAGCGAAGATCATAAGCAGCTGTACTCCAAAAGTACAAATTCATGGCGGGAACCACTTGCAAGCCACAGGTAGTGTTGGGTACCTGGGACTGCCGCGTCAGGAGAGCTTAATGCAATCCAAGGACGAAGCGGAAGGGAGAAGGGAAAGCAAAGGGAAATGGAAAGGGAACGCGCGAGCCATCGAAACCGCAGAGGAGATTTGAGGGTGGATGGAGGGGTGTGTACGAAGGTGGTATTGGTGGCTCAACGGAAGTCGACAGGGGTGTCTGTAGGCGGTTAGCGTAAGTGTACTTCGTACTTACAGAGAGTCCAGATCGCTGGAGGGCTCAATCAGATTGTTCCCTTTTGGAAGGCACAGCGCCAGGCGACACAACATCAATCAGTCTCCAGATGCCTCAACTCAATTGATGCTTCGTTTCTGTCATTTTGGCTTTGACTTCGTAGACAGCGCCGGACTTGAATGTGGGCGCAATAGCGCAAAGCGCACCGCACTAAATAGTTCAATCCTACGGTGTTCTCATTGCGCTGCAAAGTAAACATCAATTTGATCAATCAATTGATCCAGTGGAGAATAAACTCCAACCATTCTGCATGTTGCAAGGTACACGACAGTACAGTCTCAACCCCCGGATCTTTGCGCAGATGCAGGGACCTGGTACTTACTTAACGCCGAACGCTACTTTCTAAATCGCAGGACTGCAAGCGATATTGGAAGTCTCCCTGACGAACAGGGTACATAACGATGGTAGATACGCGTACAATTGCAAAAATAAAAAATATGTCAGGCGCAAATACGATCGAGGCCCATTTATCGTTTCCATCGGCTTCATAGACCATAATTCTCTAATTTCGACCGTCTCATGGATCTTGATCAAGTCATCAAAGGCAGTCAGACCACATCCCTCGTTGCTGCCAGGCTCCGACTTTTGTCTGTCCACTTGATCATTTCGCCGAAAAGCGCTGGTTGGCCTTCCTCCTCGTCTCCTCTCTGCCCCCCTCACTGGGCTAGCGCAAGGGGGGGAAACCCAGGCTGGGCAGACGGTCTTCAGCTTCTGCTAACCCAAAAGCGACAGATTGAGTTTAATTCGCAGTGTTAGTGCCTGGCGCCGGTGGAGTTGGGGCGGGAATCCTGCAGCCTGCGAAAACCATGCTCTAAAAGCTGAAGCATCATTTGATGCGTCGGACCTGGCTTGCCCGATTCGGAAAAGCCTTTTCTCTTCTGTTGCGTATCACCGAACCATTAACCCTCTTTAAAGTAACACTCACCACGGATCAAGGGCTTGCAAAAAAACTTGGCATGATTGATCAATCCTTGCCGGCCCCCACCCGCTATTACCCTACGAAGTAAACTCCATACACACGTTACTTCGTGCGAAGCACCAATTCTCCTTGCTGGACAAAGTGGGCATCCGCTATGATGGAACGCCCACCCCTCGGCCTTGAACTGACATCCCCCAGACTTTGCACTTGAGAGAGATGTGAGGAGTCGACATCCTCGTCAGAAAGTTCGATATGCGCCATCGAGGGGTCCTTGTCATGACCAAACTGGACATGCGCAGTAACACATACGCAGTACACTACATCAATACTCTTTGAGTCTAGTCCCGGAACTGACTGGTGGTCTCCTAAACCGTCGTTTGCATTGATTGATGCCACTGATGTCTGCTGAGGGGGGAAAAGATCCTTGCATGGCTTCTCCCGCCACTTCAGTTGACCACTCGGCATGATTCGTGGGCAGATCGACGCAAATCCCCCGTCTACACAGATTTGGTGAAGGGTTTTCTCCTCTAGCCTCTCTACCTACTACGAGGAATGTATGAAGCAGGTTTTCTGAAGTATGAAGTATATCTGAAAAAAGGTGCAAAGTCGCATCAATTACTTCGTACTCGCGTACGAAGTACAGTAGCAGTGGAAGACGAAAAAGCTCAGGGGTCGGAAATGCGGCAACATCGCCAATCCAGTTTATATGATCTGTGCAACCTGCTGTCCAAAATTGGGCCAGAATTGGGAGGGATGCTAAAAGAGGGAGAGCAGGCGGGCTGCGCCGAGCGCCCACCACCGTCTCAGCGGGATTCCATTTTCATCGCCCTCGCTGCGTGCCACCTTCTTCTGCATGGAATTTAACAGTGGCCCGGAGGCCAACCCGAACGATCATATGCAAACTATCTTCCTTCACCTGAATGACGATTGGCTACAGCGAAGAACGTAAAAATGTGTTCCCTGCCTTCTTCGTCGTGCACTTCTGCACTCCGTCCAGACCGCCAACCTCCCTCCAACTGTTGATCACAGCCTCCATACCAAAATGGCACAATACCACATGCCAAGAGAAGAAGTTCAGCAAAAGGGGGCAGCACACCGACACTGACAACTGGTCAATGCTTTAACAGGCCTGGCCTGGATCCTGGGTTATCCCACGCGCTGCTTGCTGCAGGTCTTTTTTTCTCCTTAGGGTCATGCCACATTGTCTGCCCTCTAACCAGAGACGGATTGATGGAATAGGAAATCCCCAACATTGTTGTTGAAATGCCGATGGTGGCATCAGAGATCGCTGTGCCATCATCAGTCTTTGACATGACTTCAAGGTTCTTGTGACCAGAAGTGTTTTAACATACATCGCGTAGACGCTCACTAGGAACCGACTAATGCACTGAGAGTCGTCGAGTCTCGTGAGAAATGACGAAACCCAGGTTTTTGTGGCCTCGTCATCCTTTTAGCTCTCTTACTCTCTTTTCCAACTGAATACAAACAAGATGGTAGGACAGCAGTACAATAGAAACCTGAACGAGAAAGGGTTAGCTTCATAGAGCGGCAAGTATCCACGGTATCCCAAGAGCCCTCTTGCTTCAAAATCTAAGTTTGAAACTTGAGAACCAAATCTGCTGTAATACCATACTATCTACCATCAATCACCTCACCTTAGGTGGGGAATTAGAAAGGAGTCAATCTAT
The DNA here is from genome assembly GCA_002812735.1 of Scedosporium dehoogii. NCBI lineage: Eukaryota > Fungi > Ascomycota > Sordariomycetes > Microascales > Microascaceae > Scedosporium > Scedosporium dehoogii. Next base: position 19,090 of record PGIR01000322.1, on the reverse strand, counting down.
CCTCTGTAGGGGAGCACAACCTTGAATTGGGACGGCGTTTGTCCCTGCTCTCTCTCAAACTAGCTTCGAGGTATTACGCGTAGCCTTGAAGGGGCATGGTAGCAAACCGTTTAGACCGAGATTGATGCAAGCCGCTCCATCGAGATTCAATAAATACGCATTCCCTTCGACGAAGAAACAGAGGAGCGTCTGGATAGGGTCTAACTTTGCTCGTGGCTTGATGGAGCAACCCAAGTTTTGGGGGCAGAAAGGTCCGAAAAGGGTGATCAATTCCCGTCTTGAATCGCCGAAACAAGAGAACGACAATAGCATTGATGTTTATTATGCTTAAAAGAGGCGAATAATGATATTGCCACAGAGGCTACCCCCATCCCCCTTGCACGATGTGCTCAGCGGCAGAGCTGCCCGGAGTCTCGTTTGATATCAAGTTGAATGCCACTCCCACCAACTTGGACTTGTAGTGATATTTCCTCAAATCAAGCCGTCACAGAACTTCCTGAACTCTTCTTTCGCAATGATTGATGGAAAGCTTCCAATTTGATACGTACTTCATCAAACTGAAAACAAACAGGTCGAAACCCCCTCGCTCCCCCCCCACCAAGAACATGGTTTGTTAGCAACGATCCAGAAGATCCTCTGCCAAACGCTAAATCGCGCTACGACGCTAGCACGCTATCAAGAGGGGAAAACACACTGCTCATTGCCTTGTGTGAAGCCATTAAACTAGCCACTAAGCCCATCTGAGGCTGGACCTCCCTTAACGGTTGCATCCTCGTGGGAGTGCGGAGTCTTCTTCCCCTCAAACTCGAATTGGAGACAACGAAATGCGACCCATCTCGATGTGATGCAGCATCATCTTGTGCAAAACGCTGCCGGTGGTGCTGTTCATTGTCTCTTACCGTCCCTCTTCCATTAGGCCTAAAAACCTATTCTACAGTGCATCATTGCTATTACGGACTGCAGCCGCTGGTTGCATGAACTACCCTCTCTTTCCCGGGCGGATGGAAGCACCGCCGCGAAACCCGCGTCGGTGCCAAGTATATTGAGCCTTATCAGAGGGCCTATATCCTCGGCTTCTATCTTTAGGTTTTAAGAGTTTTGCATTCATTAACACACCACATCTACTTATCTCCATCTTTCTAGAAGTGAAAGGAGAGCTTAGGAGAGCCCTTCTATGAGCAATGGAAGGGAAATGGCGAATATTACCAGCCGACCACCCTCTGGCAGCCTTGAGGTTGTGGGTTCGCTCTGGGGAAACACGCACGAGGCTACGGTTGCTCTGTTTCCGAAAATGGAAAAACATAACCTTTTCGCTGCAGGATCCAACTAGACACGACAGTTGAGAGCAACATGAGTGGTTGACAACACCCTGTGGGCGGTTGACCGAGTGTTGAATGGCGTCGATGGCGCCCGATGATCTAGACCTCTCCTTCTGGAGAGCTTGGGCGAATAGAGTTTTGCTTGCATGAGCTTTTTTTTGTCGGCTTCCCCTTTTTGCTACTTCTATCACCCCTCCACACCTCTAGCCGACTCGATCAACTTAACTTCCCGATGCGCATCGGCTGCCATGGTGTGAAAGCCGACAATCGGAAGTTGACACCACAAACTTGGCCTTAGGATCCCGACGCATGGCCGTTCTACACTATCACATGGATAGACGACGCTGCTACGAGGCTTACGGGCCTGCGCCTGAACTCATCACCTTTATTTTTGGTACTTTATGGTTCTCGTCACTACCTATGTTCAGAAAGAGTCGGATGATGTGGAAATGGAATTAATCGTCGTTCATCGCCTGGTTGAACTCGCTTATTACACTTCGACATCTGCATTCCGGCGTTTCATGACATTTACATGGCCCCTATAAGAAGCAGCGTTACAAGGCCTTTTGAGCCGCGGCCGAGTCATAGAATTCCCGCCATTTTGGACCACAGCTATGACGACGGTTGATTCAAATTGTCTTGGTCTTGCAACGGAAGTGGTGAAACATCCGATTTGAGAAGCTGGCTAACATACCGTTACGAGGGCCCATGCCTCGATAACGTCGACGCCGCATGAAGCGAGGTGTTCTTGCCCTAGTCCCCGAGTCATGGTTCATCTTAAATCCCTTGAGATCCAAGAGGCGATGATGTCAAGAGCCTTATCGCGATTCTTTATGACAGCTCCGGGTGAGACCTGACAGACCCGGCCTGGGACAAGGTGTTGCCCTGCCCTATGTCGGAAGTCCTCGCGCGCTTCCCGACACGGGCTTTCTCATCCCTGATACTGTACTACTTTCTATTCCAAGCTATAGACTCTAAACATGTAGAGAACGTCGATTTATCATTCTACATTTGACGTTTAATATCCTGCGTCCGCACCATTTGATCTAAGGCTACTGGCATTCCAAGGGCTGGATCCGAGGGTTGGATCCGACTACAATGCATACCCAAAGGTCCCTCCGAGCAATGGGGCCTTTGTAGGCATTTGATCTGTTTTAGGAATGCAACGTAATTTACTGATCTCTACCTTTGTAAAGCATCATCAACTCCGAGAATACCATGGATCCCGAGATGGCCACAGGCTCTTGCTCAAGAAACATGTGATTCGGCGATGTTTCGGTCCGCAGAACACGGCGGCGGCAGCTTTCTTGGCAATATCCTGAGATCGAAGTGAACCTTCGCTATGAATAGTCACTCAATGTGGCTATTTCTGGTTGTGTTCTTCTACCCTGTATTATATCATGTCGATGATGTTTTGATCTGGCTGGCTTAAGACTGTCTTTTGTCGTGGGGGATTCTTTTGAGCCAGCCGAAGATGTTATGGATGATGGCAGACTAGATCTACGAAATGGAAACTCAATCGCATCCATAATCAACAATCATCAACTAAATTTAAAAGTCTCAGCGCTGTTCGTTGATAATCTTTGGTTTACAGTACATCATTGTTCCACTGCTGAGATGTTGAGACAGCATTTAAGCTTTGATTCTGAGCCTCGCCAGCTCCCACTCTACAATTTCAGCCCCGCTAAACGCGTCGTGAATCTCCAACTTTCAACCTTCAACTCTAACTCCCGGCGAACGAGGTTTTCAGAATATTCCTTCTCGGTCATTACAGCGTGACCCGTTTGTATACGGTATTACAAGAAGAATACATTGATTACCTGGATGTCTATGCCATTAGGCCCGCGAAAAGACTATAACAACAGGACCAAGACCCGTCGCGACCTCCTAACCCTCCGCCATGGTAAGCTTCTCGTCCGAACTCGCAACTCGTAACCCGCAGCCGACAACAAACCGGAGCCATCATCTTTCAACACCATAGGCAAACCCCAGGCACGCTAACACTTCCCTCTAGAACAAAGACGCTACATACACCTACGTCCACATGCATCGCCCGCGCGACGCTGACCTCTTCGAGGACTTCTGCAAAGACAAGCTCCCCAACGACGAAGTCTACGTCAAACCCGAGCACCAACCCGTCAACCCCGAGGACGAGGATGATGTTGTGCCGGACCAGCACGCCGCTTTCGGCATCCAGAAGGCGACGCAGCGGGTGAAGGAGCCGGCCTGGAGGGATCTTGGGCTGAAAGAGTTGATGGAGAGGGGTCCGAAGACTCACGGGCCTGCGGCGGCGAGCTCGGGGAGGACCTTGCCTCGATGAAACCTCGATGAAATGAAGAGTGGGAAGGACTTGGGGGCGGGCTGTACCTGATCGATGTTATGACTGTGGATGTTGCCTCTTGTAGCTAAAGCAACGAAGCGAACGGGACGGGGAGCGGTGGGGAGCTACGAAGAAGATTATGATGCTCACGATAACGACAATAGCAACGTTGTCTTGCCCACGTTTTGCGCAAAAGAAACCCTGTATGGCGTTACATAATTGGTAGTATCAAATATATCCATCAACTCCGCCATTATATCCTCTCCCGAAACGCCGCAAGGATGAATGCTCGAGTTCTTCCTCCTTTTCCCATGATTGTAGCCGGTAGTGTGAGATGTGTGTGTGTGCAACAGTGCCCGAAACTGTTCTCGAGATGACAGAGGACCCCCCTCCCTATTTAGGTCTTCCCCAAGTATGCCTCCCTCTCCAACACCTCGGGCGCAAACTTAACCAAAAACACCGTCTTCCCCGGCCACATCTGCCCATCCCTACTATCACTCCCCACTGAGTGAGCCCCAACCTTGGCGGGGAACCCAGCGCCGTCGCAAACCCCCTCGACGATGCCCGCCACGAACGCCGCGCAGTTGAGCTGCGACATCTCGCGCGGCACGCTGATGTACGCGTTGACGAGGGGCTCGTTGTCGATGATCATGTACTCCTCGGGGGTCTCCGGGTTGGCCGACTTTTCGAGGCGGTCGGCCTGCCGGTTGAAGAGGTGCGTCCAGACGGATTGCTTGATGAAGTGTAGGAGGGCGATGATGGTTAGGGGGCGGAGTTGGCTGCGGGCGGGTTCGCGGTAGATGAGGAGGTCGAGGAGTTTGAGGCCGATGGGGTGGCCTTGGGCGTTGAGGCTAGACGGGGACGTGCCAAAGGTTAGCTATTTCGAGGTTCATAACCAGGGACAGGGAGGGGTTGATTTAGGAGATTGTAAGGGAGGGGAACGACGAGAATGAAAGACTAACCGTTGCTCTAGGTCCTGGATCCCTCTTACACGTTTTTGTGCGTAGCTGACCATTTCGCCAAAGAGGTACGCAAAGCTCGCCTGGCTCAGTTCGCTCGTCTTGGTGCGGTTTAATGGCCGGTGGTAGATGGTCTTGCCGTTACTTGGATATCGGAGGCCGGACTGGTCTTTGCCGGGACCTTTGTTGGATTGTAAGCTGGCCATTGTCGCGCTTGTGAGTTTCGTCTGCTGCGATACACGCGACCGACGGGGGAGAGGTAGTGGCGGTAGGCGGAGAGTAAATGGTGGGTGTTGAGGTTGGATGGTGGAGGGTGGAGTTTTGTCAGGGTGATGATGAGGCTCTGCATTAATTAGCTGTTTGACGTGGGGGAAACTTAGCATCTCAAATGCTACGGCCTTACCCAGTACTTCTCGACTGCAACTCCACAGGAACACAGACTCACCTCAACTTCTTAATTATTAAACGTCCTGACTCGATTGGCTATTGTAATGTTGTAATTATTCGATTTATGCTTTTATAGACCTATGCTCGGCGTGGGTTGCGAACGCCCTCGCCATGACGACTGTATTCCATCCTGATTCCCTTTTCCTTGGATGCCATATCCATATTATGCCTAATTTCCAACCACAATTGCTCTAGAAATATACATTCATCATGCGGCAACCTTGACTTCTGCAGGTAGCGGGTTCTCCGCCTTGGCCTCCTCAACCTCCTTCTCTTCGATCTTGAGGTCCTCCATCTTTAATTGCTCGGGTGCAATCGCCTTCTCACTCTCTTCAGACACCGCAGCATCAGCAGGCGCGGCGCTAGCACTAATGCTAGATTCTGCTCCTCCCCAAAGATAAATCTCCGACTCTCCGACAAGCTTCCCGCCGGCAATCCAGCGCTCCTTTCGTTCCTTGCGCTTCTGCTCGCATAGCTCGGATAAAGCCGGCCAGTACTCCGAGTGGTCGTAGTCAAAGTCTAGCTTTCCTTGCGCCTGGTACTCGGTCCACAGTTGCTCGGCGGGTACGAATTGTGTCATGTCCTCGTTGAACTTTAGCTTCTCTCGCGTCCTGGGATCGATGAAGGGTGTGATGAGCTTGAAGAATCCCCAGACCACCCACGGCACTAAGTGAAAAAAGCAGTTTGATTAGATACTGGCATGCGACGCAATTTTACGCGCAAGATGTTTTGGTGTTTGAAGGGGAACATATGCAACCTACCATTGACGATGAGAGCACGGCCCAGCCTCTCGGGGTAATGCATTTGCAGAATATTGAGGCATTCCCTCGCCATGCTGAGGGACGGGTGTGTGGTTTTCCTAGTCTTGCTCTGCTTGAAATTGATCATCAAGCACAACATCTCCTGGCCAGCGGGCATGATATCAATGACTCTCTCCACCATGTAGACAAGATGCTCCACCTGCCGATGCGACGGTTCGGTGTTCTGCCTTCCCGGGCTGAGGTAATGGCACGGCCTTCCCTCCATATCGTAACCTAATAACGTCTGCTTCCCGGTTTCGTTCTCCGGCGAGATGTAATCGGCCGTAAGGTCGTCGGCGCCAAACTCCCTCCTCCAAGCCAGGGTATCGTGCAGCCTCTTCTCCGATTCCTTCTCCTCCCACTTCGTAGCGCGGAGGTATCGAATTAGGCATTCCCGCGTCAGCCACATGCGCTCATCGTCCGTGACGGGTCCGCTCTCGTTCTTCGCCGTCGCGGACTCGACCTTGATCTCCGTCCAGGCTTTCACCTGGGCAAGGAGCCAATCGTACTTGGTTTGCTCGGCTGCCGTGAGCTCCACTGGGGGAGGGACCTTGGCGGAGGCCACCGGCGAGGCAATTGGGGTCTTGACGGTCGCCATTTTGTCGGGGGGCTTTGCTGCTTTTCCTTTCGGTTCTCGGCGCGGTTTGTCGTCTTTTGCCCTCGCTCTTCGGGATTGTCCGAGTCGGGGCAAGATTTCGTTCGTCTGAGATTGCTTATGGGAAAAGGGGTGTGCTCTCGAAAGGTAAAAGCAGCAAAGTCACCGTTGGCGCGCCAATTAACCTCGCTTTTCGGGTTCGGGGGATGATGCAGCTTCCGTGACGCCCGCTCGACTTTGTTGAGGTGGGTGTAATCTCACACCGCTTGCCTTTTTCTTATTAGTTCCCTCAGACCAGATGTGCAGGGATCAGCTTGGCATCCAGAAGAAGAAACAGTGGATGACTAACCTCTCAAGGAGTTAACATTACCTTGGACTCATTTTCTGGATTCTCGAAATCTATCGGGGCATCACACAGATGTTTGAAATTGTTTGGAAATTTTTATATATATTATTATAGCTACCTGTAAATTTGTAGATGGGAATAAACCATATTGATCGAGGTGCCTGGTCTCCAAACATCCCGCTGTCACTGAGCTGGGACACAACTTCATCCGCAGTAAATTTCACGTGACCTCGGTGTAGCATACCGCCAGGTCTGGTACGTACCTTCTTATCGATTGGAACAACCAGAAATTTTTCGTTTTCTCAATTTATCAATCTCGAAAAATTGAGCTCACGCATCACCAACCGACCGCGATCCCGATCACAGTTCCCAACGAGACCAATCGCTAGAGTTAACTAAAACTTCAAACAAGCGCCACAATGCATCTTATGTACACCCTCGACGACAATGGCACCCGCCTGTACACGCTGAAGAAGGTTGCCCACGGCCAGGTCACCAAGTCTGCGCACCCCGCGCGATTCTCCCCCGACGACAAGTGGTCCAGGCAGAGGGTCACCCTCAAGAGGCGGTTTGGCCTGCTCCTTTCTCAGCAGAGTAAGAATATTCCTTGAGTTCTGCGAGGCTGCGCGCCTGAGGAGGCTGGCGGGGTCAAGTGATGCTAACCAATGACTTTCCCTGTTTTTTAGAGGACAAGGAGAAGAGCGAGCTCTGAAGCGGCGGGGAGTTTGATTTCGAGAAACGGTCTTCGACAAAAAGAATGCTCCGTGTATTTGGTCTTCGGCATGCGTGGTGACCGAGTCGCGGCGAGAGCAGGTGCGAGAGAGAAAGTGTTGGAGGCAGCCATCCCGTTGTATCGTGTCGTTCGCGGCATTCGATAGCTATACCCCAATTCCGTGGGTTTACTGTTTAGGCGTTAGATAAGGCGTTGGCAGAGGGTCCTGTCTGGTCAAGCACATCGAGAGTCATTGAGGAAATGGTCATTTGCATATTTCCTATCAAAAGTATCTATGAGTGAACCCAAACTTTTATTTCCCTTCCAGTCCCTCAACGCCCCTCCATGCCGTGCCATTCACTATTGTTGTTGCGAGTATGTAAAGTGAAACATAAAGACCTAGTCTTTACCACTTCTTCCTAGAGTTAACGCTCCTCCCAGCACCGACTCGGATTTTATCACCACCGCTCCTTCTTTCACCCGTAAGGATGCCGGGGAGATAGTCCTCGTCCATCAGATCCCTTTGCCGAGTCCTTTGCCTGGTTTCCTTGGCTCGGACGTATTCCTTCTGATCCTCCGCAAGGACGAGGGTCTGGCCCCATCCGTTCCTGCCACCGCCTTGCACCTTGGCCGTCTTGCCGCTAGATGTGCCGTGGACGGGCTTTGGTACGCTGTAGACGTTTCCACGCTTATTGTACTGGAAATTCTTCCTCAGGTGCACTTGGAAAACGCCGTTTTCATCCGTGGAGCAGCTGGTTCTGATAAGATTGGGTTGGCCGCAACGAGGGCAAAACTGCTTGGTCATATCCTTGGTGATGGCAAAGCAGCCATGGCAGCGAAGAACATAGGATCTGAGCCTAGTAATGCGGAACATGCCAGAAGATAGCAGGTTGAGGTTTATCCTGAGCGCCACGTTCTGCATGGCATAATCGGTAGTGAGGATAGCCGCTTGTAGGAACTGCGGGGTGGGGTTAGAGGCGAGGGAGGAGGTCTGGTCTTTGGCGACGTGCTTTTTCAAGTTGGACGGTGTGATCCAGCCATCGCTATCATCACTATCATCACCTTCGTCGTTCTCGGCTCCATCTCGTGGTTCCTCCTGCGCGGCGGCTACTGTGGTGGGGGGCTCCTCTGGGGCAGCGGAAGGCTTAGCATCATCCGCTTCCTCTTCCAAGGTAACTTTCTCCACCAACTCCTCAACCGAGGGTTCTGGGGTGGGCTGTTCGCTCTGCACGGGCTGACTTTCTGAAATTTCACTCGTGGCGCCCTCGGTAGAGGGCTTGTTGTTCTCGGCGGTGCTCGATTCCTGTCCGTTCAATTGTTTCTGCGCAGGGGTATTCCTCAGCCGTCCGTCTCCCCCATTCTTCTCGCACTCAAGTTCGTAGGTCAGGGCCAGGAGATGAATATCCGGAGCGCTTAGAACCTCAAGGTCGCCCGTCTTACGTGCAAATGTGGTTATGAATTTTACGCTTTCTGATTTGGGCGACCTGATCTTCAGGAATGGGCGCAGCGTTGTGTCGACACGTCGGCGGGTCTCTGCGTCGCGAATTTCCGCCAGAACAGCCGGGATGGTATAGAGTTCATTCGCTTGGGCGAGAAGAGTGCTCACGGTAGGTTCGTTCTTGATTAGGGCGCCGGTATCTAGGACGAGGCAGTTGGCCGTCTTTCCCTCGTTTGATGAGGATGTCGTTGCTTGGGTAGAAGCCGGGATCGCGGCTGAGGGTGTCGATTCAGGCGCGGATGCAGACGGCGCCAGGCTGCCATCAGGGGCAGCGGAAGACATTTCTCCTTTCCGCAATCGCAAAATATAATGGGATCGGAGGGGTGTTAAAGAGTAGGATGGCTGGAGGCCTGGGCGAGATCGATGGCGATTCTCTAGTTGGGAGCGTGCTAAGGCGTACCGATGAGACGAACGGTTGGGTAGAACGAGGGGTTATTAAATAGTAGAAATTTCACAGAGAGAGCGGATACTTTGGGGGAGTGAGTATTTCGAGACGAGTGACGGACTTTCGAGCCCAAGAAATGAATACTATCGATGGTGGGGTATCTGAACACCGAAGACCTGCACAAAAAAATATCGTGAAAATAGTGGGGTTGATTGATGGTGGAACAAATTGATGCTGGACTATTAGATAACAAAAGGCGAAAATGGCCTGGCAGTGGCAGAGGGTGGTCGGCACTTGCAAGCACGTGGGCCGGGCTCGGCTCCGATTCCCCGAATCGTGGTTCCTCTTTTGGAAGGTGTCGAAATCCGACTGCACATCATCACCATGTCCTCTGCAAATAGACCCAAGTAACGGCCTAAGCTTTAACAAAAAGCAGTTTAGGGAGATCAACCAGGGATTCACGAAATAGCGGAGCAGATTTATCCTTCTCAGTTGATTCTTAGAACGAAACCCGCCCTTTCTGAGCCTGCCTTCTCGGAGTAGGCCATCTCAACTCCACTCACAGGTTCCTCCCTCGAGCGATTGATTCGTGATATCGATACCCAGTGTGACTTCTTGGCGAGATGAGTTTCTCAACATGCTGGTGTAAGCTCATTTCTCTCTTCTCGCCCTTTCTTCCTTGGGGCCTGCCTTGGGATATGAAACCTCTAACCTCATCGTAGTTAAAAGAAGGGAACAGCCGCTCTTATGACGATCGCCAGCGGCCTGTCTTTCACAACCTTTCATCTGATTATGGCCTCTTGGCATACCTCATCAGATAGGTCATGTCTTAATAGCCCTAAAGGAGCTCTGGGTCCTGCGTGCGTGTCCAGACACGTCTATGTGTCCACGCGTATGCGTCACAACGCATGATGTGCCGAGCCCTACGAGTCATTGACAAGAGCGGCTTCAAATTGGAAGAGAAATTTCTCAGAGAACTTCCGTGTTGCTTCGGCCGCTACCTTTTTGAGAGTTCGGCGATGGTGTTGGACTCAGTGACGAGTCTATAAGATCGCCGTCCACGATAGAGAGCCCCATGGCACGATGTTGGGGGGTCCAAGCATGACTTGCTGGACCTTTTCGGCGGCGTTCGCCGCGCAGCTGGAATTTCCTTGGCAGTTGCGGACTGCTTCGGTGCTGCTTTTCGTGGTCTTCTTCAAGAGACTGACTCCGACTCTAAAGCTATCTTGTTATCGAGCATCACCCCTTTCGCATCTGGTATCTTGCGCAGACGACGGCTTGGCCAAGTTCCTCACCTATACATACGAAGGATGCTCTAGTGGCCTTCATACTTGATTTTTCCAGATGCCGAAGACAGCAGTCAAGCGTCTACAGACCAGGGCCTTGTATTTTCCCGTGGGCGAAGCTCAATATGCATTTTTACGTCCTTGGTGATCCATCTTTCGTCATCTCACTTTACTTTTTGTCCCTTGCCTCATCCGCGCATTCCTTTTTTTTTTTGCCCCTAAAACTGTAACACCAACCCAAGAAGAATGGTATTGGCAATTTTGGAAGTGTATTTTACCTTTGCAGGGGATAATACCCGTGTATTTCCTTCAGTGTTGGACTGTGACCGGCACTGGTCTAGTTACTGCTGTCCGGTGTGTTCCTGAAACTTCTAATTTTGGCGACCTTGATTCTCCCAGATAACAATGAAGAACCTCCTTCTAATGATAACCACTCCTCACTGTTGGCGGAGAGGGGCATTTGATTCCAGCAGAGAACCAGGTTTTGGGAATATGACTCGAGGCTGAGACAATTTAGTCGAAGTCGAGAGCCGCTCCCTTGCGCCACCCCCACATAAGAAACACTTAACTGTTTTGACCCTCGGAGTATTTTTGGCTCGGATTCGGACGGAGGATTGTGTCTTTGCTTGTTTTATGCTTCTTGACGATCCTAACTCAACGGTATATATCCTATACCTTATCCACACTGCCGATCTGTCTCGCATTGTGTCCCTAGACCTCTTCATCCTTCCTTTCCTACCCGATTCCGTATCCCCGTCATCAATAGCCGGTCCCACTGAGGATACGGCCTTCCGAAGTCCTGACTCTGTCTTTTTATGGTGCAGAGTCTGTGCACCCGCGCCAAACCCTCTACCTCATCCTTACCCCCAAGCTTGGCAAGAACTGCGTGGCTGATCTCAGGTACTGACTGCACCTATCTCAATAATGAGGAATGTCGAACTTGCCTGCCCTTATCTGCCGTATCCTACGGCCAGAAGGCGATACCCACTGGTTGTCTGAGACGTTCTGGTGACTTGATGTAAGTCTGCTATTTACAGCTGGTGGTGGGAAGAACTTATGTTCTGGTCTACCCGTGTTTCTGTATTGCTGTTCCTTGGACCTTTCGCCTCCAGAATCGTCCCCCCCTTCCTCCGGAACTGACACCATTGCTGTTTAATTGCTTCCATGGATAACCGGCAATACCCCCATCGAGTAATCATGGCCTTTTCCTTGGCAATGGATCATTCCCTGTATCTCCTGGAGGCGAACTGCTTGCTACCGAAGAATTGTTCAGACATGGAGTCTTATCCACCAAATCTAACATCTCCCATAGAACCCTTAATCACCATAAGCTCCCTGTTCTCTAATTTGACCCGTCTAGCAGAGCGAAGCCATGCGATAGTGGAACTTGTTGCCTCTCCGCTGCTCGCACAGATTTCGAAGGAGCCTATCGTCGGAAATCTCGTTCCCGCTGTATGCGCCTGGCGTCTTAAAACTAGTCGAGAGCTTCGGATTCGCGGACCACTGATGGACCCGACACTACCACTGCCCAGTGTCGCCGATGATCCATCTACAGACACACCTCGTGGAACTCCTGGGCTGTCATTGCATGCTAGCCTCTCTACCTGTCGAAAGTTACTCCAGGCTCTTGTTTAGCCCTTGGTGCTATGGGGAACTCTGCCGTACAACGGAATCGAGATAAGTGTAACAGAACGACATGAAGGGTAGTGGATTGCACCTCGGTAGTGGCAGCTTACTCTGCGTGTTTGCAAAGGGCCTATTCGCCAGTTTGAAGTATATGTTGCGCATCGATCATCTTCTCCCCTTTTTGGCCTTGCGGCTCAGTCCTACTCATACGCCCTAGGTTGTATTCCCACCACTTCTCAACCGCCATCACACTCCCGGGGATCGTCAGAAACCACACACATCCTTTTTTGCTCACCCTGATCATCGCCGACCCTCCCTAAGCAGATGGGAATGACTCGATCACTCGGTATTCGCACCGTTTTATGCCTCGCAGATCGCAGGGCTCCCATGATCGACATCATATTCGTTTCTATTTACACCCTGGACTCCTAGGTTTGTCTTGATTCGTCGCACATTCCTCTATTCCGCCGGTGATGCTGGTATTTCAAGGCCCCATCTGGATATCACAAACTGGAACATCTCGTTTCGTCTTGTGGCAAAATATATTTTCCGTTAAGTGACGTTGTCGTCTTACTGGCACGACACCCTCCACCCCGAAGGAGTTCATTCGGTTTCGAAGGCCGAACACTGGCGCAGAGGAGGGTTTATGCCCAAGATTTACTCTTTTCCGAATCTTTACCCGTAGAGGCATAGTGTTATGTGTTGCGATCCCCTCCATAACGGATAGCTGAGCATGCCACGCCAGTGCTGCAGGTATCCCGAGCTGTGGCGTCCTATCCTAACATGAACGAAAACCGACGGGCATGGGTTGAAACTGATAGATATATTGCCGCGATACGGGCCTCCTTTACCGCCAGAGTACTCTAAATTCCATCATACTGCACTAGATTCCATCATGTTCCTCCCAAAGGCCATTCGTCTTGATTTCTTTTCGGTGCAGCCGAAGGGCTTGCTCGGGGTTCTATCTCACAACATGGCTTTCTTTTTGTCTGACCATTGCTGGTGTCAATACCTTGGCTGTCAATCTCTGGTGTTTGTATAATGAGACAAGATGTGGCCCGCCCCAGAGCCCGGCTCTAGCGCCGACGCCATATACGGAACAGATACGAGACGCAAGTTGGGTCCTCAATTTGACAGCCTGTACATCGGCGTCTAATACATCATGAAGCCCCGATAGATTTCTCTAGTGTAACTCCCTGATTTTACATATAGCCCCTTGTTCATCCTCCTCCAGCCGCTCATTTTCTTCTCTCTCGGCCGGCCCAGCATCACTTCCGTTCCTTACAGTCCGTCATTCTCTCTCGCTGCGAATCCCCGAGTCCTGCATCAGGACCTGTCACTCTTTCAACCTTGCCTGCAGCTATCAGGAACTACATTTTGCTTCTTTTCTTCCCTCTTTTTAGTTAGCTTTTGTCTTATTCTTCACTATGGTGTTTGTTTCCCACACCGAGCTGGCTACGGCCATAGCGGAGCTCCCAGATCCGGTAGACAACGATACAAAGTCAACCTCTCAGTTTAAAACCATTCTAGACATGGTTGACCGAGATCCGTCTGGCCTGTTGAAATCTCTTTCAAGCATAGCAGGGAACTCCGAGAAGGAGTTAGCCCTGCTGTCTCTATTACTCAGTGAGACCCACGGCAAACTGCCAGTCCTTGGCCTCTTGCGGTGCTACGGCCAAATACGCAAGGGTATGCCGGAGCCTGTCAAAGCAGGCAGAGTTCCCCAGGTGACGCAAAAGCTAGAAGAGGTTGTCAAAACGATCCACGGCGGCTACGAATGCCTTTCAGACCTCATCGAGGAGTCCAACAGACCAGTCCTTCTCTCGCCGGAGGGCTCCCCGACTGTCACTCACACAGCGCTAAAGAAGTCCATACGACACTTTCGACTTCCCTTGCAAAAGGGCAGTGATAGAAATCCAGTCATCGCTATTGCCATCCCTAACGGTTCCCTACTCGCGGCTACCTGTGTCTCTGTAGCCGCTCACTTTGCTGCAGCACCTATCAACCCGTCCGTCGGTGTTGACCAGTTCCGTGCCGACGTGGAGCTAGTCCGGGCCAAGTGTATCCTCACTACACCAGAGGTGGCTGAAAGACTCGGTCTTGAGGATGATTGGGTCTCCGAGCAGAACATAGAGATATTCTATGTCGACTTCACTTCTTCACACACACTTGGCATCACGAAGCAAGATGGCACTTCTATCCCAACCGAGAACCATCATTTCCGACCAAATAAGAGCTCAGATATCTGTTTGATCCTCTTTACTAGCGGTACTTCTGGAACTAAGAAGATCGTGCCTCTTACGATGCATCTTGTTATCTTCGGTGCGATATTGGTCATTGATAGCTGGGGTCTGTCTTCTTCGGATATTTGTCTGAACATGATGCCCCTGTTCCACGTGTAAGTGAGCGTGGATCATAGACATCTGTACGTCTTCAACTTTAGCGCTAACGAGGAGGATAGTGGCGGTCTTCTACGAAATATATTCGCCCCAGTATTATCCGGAGGCGCAACAATTTGTTGCCCAGCTTTTGACCCTGGCCTTTTCTGGTCCATGGTTGAGAAGCTCTCTCCCACATGGTACTACGCATCACCAACCATGCACTCTGTTATCCTGGCATCCGCACCAAACAACCATACTGGCCGATTCAGACTTATTTGCAATGCCGCCGGTGGTCTGCTTCCCTCACTGGCACTCCGGTTACGAGAAGTGTTCAAGTGCACTGTCCTTCCCAGCTATGGCATGACAGAGTAAGTTTACTGACCCGGATGTTGTATTACAGAAAGGTCCTAACCCCGAATCAGGTGTATGCCCATATCGACGCCTCCACTCACCTATCAACTTGATCGAACGGGGACCTCTGGAGTAGCTACAGGTCCCGATCTTTCCGTACTCGATGGCAATGACAGGCCACTTCCCCCTCTCTCTGTTGGTAGGATATGCGTAAGGGGAGAGCCGGTCTCTTACGGGTACCTTCGAGACGACAATACCCTGGACAAGAGCGCCTTCACCAAAGATGGATGGTTCGACACTGGAGACATGGGATACGTGGATTCCGACGGATACCTCTACATCACAGGACGCAATAAAGAGGTCATTAATCGCGGAGGAGAGATTATCTCACCTTTCGAAGTCGAAAATGCTATTGTTGGTGCCGCCAAACAGCCCGACTCAGCAATTTATGGACGGGTAACGGAAGCTCTTGCTTTTTCAGTCCAACACGACATTCTCCAGGAGGTGGTCGGAATTGTGTTGGTCACTCCACCTGGAAAACCAAGGGTCGATCTCAAGACTCTGCAAGAAGCGCTCAAGTCTGCACTGCAGCAAGCGAAATTGCCGGGAGTCGTGGTGTACATGGATGGCCTCCCGAAAAGGAATAACAAAGTGCTCAGAGTTCGGTTGGCTGAACGCTTGTCCCTGCCGACATTTACAGATGACACGCTCTACTATAACAGGCACTGGGACGCGGTCTGTCCCGCGGATGAAACTGATTTGTCCGTGAAGATCGAGGCCAAGCAATGCTCTTTGGAAGAAATTTCTGTTACTTTGGCTCTCAAAGACAGTCTTCCAGACTTTGCACGGCTCGATGTGTATGTACGACCTAACTCCCAACAAGGGTGGCTTGAAGTCGTGGTGGCGCCAACGGACACCGCCGTCATCGGGGCTCTGTCTGCTCTACGCTCCAAGTTTGAGGAAAGTTGGCTCAAGAAGGTGGCCAAGAAGATTGACAACTACTTGGTACCACAGCGCACCCATTGGCTATCCCAACCACTTCCCCGAGTCGCCGAAGATCCCACGCTGGTTGATGTTTCTGCGCTGGAGGTGATCCTCCAGGAAATGCGGGAGAAGGATGCCAATCAACTTCTCCATACTACTGAGGGCAGAGTCATTGCCAAGTTCGCCGAGGTCATTCAATGCGAGGCGTCTCTCATAAACCCAGACCTCGACTTCTTCTCGCTTGGTGGCGATTCTCTCAAAGCCGGCAAACTCATGACGGGCCTTAGGTCTGAATTCAACGTTACTGTGCCGATCAGCATCATATTTAGTGACGGTACTCCTCGGGTTATAGCGAAGTATATCGACGAATGCCGCTCTAGGACCCCTAGCGTAACGTCTGGCAAGGGCGAGAGCTTACTTGGCTGTGAGAAAACATACAGCTCCACTCGATGGTGGCTTATGCTCCTTCAACTCTTACCTATGGTGGTGATCTATCCCTTCCGCCGAGCGCTGCAATGGACTCTCTTTATGGTGGCACTAAGCTACACCCAGCCGTGGCGAACGAACAACTGGATGATGGGACGATTGTTCAACTTGACTGTATCCATTCTCTTTGCACAGGTCGTTCTCAGATTCGTCATTCCGTGGCTCGGCATTCTTTCTAAATGGATTCTCATCGGCCGGTACAAGGAGGGTCTGTATCCCATGTGGGGTCAATATCACACGCGCTGGTGGCTGGTCCAGAAGATTGTGGATATCTGCGGTCCCGGATGCTTCTCGTGGTCCGGTTACACTCGAATACTTTACTACCGCTTGTTGGGAGCCAAGATTGGCAAGAACGTAACCTTGTCAAA
Source organism: Scedosporium dehoogii (assembly GCA_002812735.1). Classification (NCBI taxonomy): domain Eukaryota; kingdom Fungi; phylum Ascomycota; class Sordariomycetes; order Microascales; family Microascaceae; genus Scedosporium; species Scedosporium dehoogii. Next base: position 2,227 of record PGIR01000322.1, on the reverse strand, counting down.
TGTGAAGATGGGAGAGTGGGACCTTGTCAAGATTGGCGACAATGCGGTTCTAGAAGGTTGCATCTGTCGTCCATTCGGTGCCGAAAGAAATACATCGATGTATCTCGGACGGATCGTCGTTGGAAGTAATGCTACGGTTGGCGTTGCTTCCATCATTGCGCCTGGTACCGAGATCCCAGGCAATACCTGTGTTGGACCCAACTCGTCTAGCTGGGAGCTTGAAGACGCTTCCGAGGAGAACCGCAACCTCCTTTCTGCGAAGCGACCTAAGGCGCACTGGGTTTTGGTTTTATTATTCACATTCCCTCTCCAGATACTATCTTGGCTCGTTGCTCTCCTTCCTTGGATTGCTGGTCTACTTGGCCTGGTCATCACGTCTCCCGCCCACTCCGAGAATGCGCTCTATGAGATTATTGTCTGGTTCTCCGAGGCCGAGAGAGTTGGCTTTCACTACTTTGCCTTGGTCCTTCGTGCCGGCCTTAGCCCGTTCGTTGCCTTTGGCGTTGCCGTTTCGATAAAATGGGTGCTAGATATACTGTTCGGTGAACTTCGACCTGGTCCGGCCAACGGTCGCAGCCAAATTGCAATCTGGCGCGCAGAGTTGATGAGGACCTTGATGCCCCCGGCCAGTCTCCACGATATGACTGAAATGATAGGACAGCACTACGAGGGTACTTCAATTGCTGTACGCCTCCTTGGTGGCAAGGTCGGACAGAGAGTTTATTGGCCTGGAACCGGGCCTGCAGTTGGCGATTACCATCTGATCGACGTTGGCGACGATGTTGTCTTTGGCTCCAGAAGCCACATGATCACATCCGATGGCACCAGCTCGGAGCCTATCGTGATCGGTAACAACGCCATGATCGCGGATCGTGTGTGCCTGCTGCCTGGCGTCAGTATTGGCGATGCCACTACTATGGGCTCCGGATCTCTGACTCGGCGCAACCAGAGGTACTCACCTGGTGGCACGTATGTTGGTTCCAAAGGAGGAGATGCCGTTTGTCTTACTCTCACACGTCCCAACTCGGTGGCGGATTTCCTCAAGATTAGCGAGAAGTCGGCAAGCGGAAAGAGTTCTACGCGTACGAGTATTCACGAAGTCAAGGAATTGGAGGAAGCTGACGCGTCGCCTTTTGGCCGTGCGTTCTACTTCAAGAAAGCACCCTACCGTGTCTGGAGCCCTTTCACCATCTTCTGTTACTCGAGTTTCCTCACGATCATCACTCGATTCTACTGGAATGTGCCGAGCATAACTTCCATCCAGTTCACAAACTTGCTGTTCAGAGAAGCACCTAATGTGGTGGGCATGAAATTACAGTTTCATTGGACCGATCCTTTCATTCTCCTCGGATGGACAACCGCTTTTGTTGCCGCTCTCACTACCATCCAAGCCATCGTCGCCCTTCTAGCGGTCATTTCAAGCAAGTGGATCCTCCTGGGCCGTCGGCAGCCCGGTAACTACGATTGGGACAAGAGTTCCTACTGCCAGCGCTGGCAGCTTTTCCTCGCCATCGAACGGCTTCGAAGGACCTGCTACCGCGGTTCGGGTATCCTGGGCATGCTGACGGGGACTCACTGGATCGTTATGTACTACCGTGCGCTGGGAGCCAAGATTGGCAAGGACTGCGCGCTCTTCGCCAACGGTAGTCCTAGCTTATACCTCACAGAGCCGGACCTCCTGACTCTAGGCGATCGCGTGGTAGTTGACGACGCTAGTCTCGTGGGACATATCAACACACGGGGCAAGTTTGATCTCAATAAGCTGTCTGTCGGAAATCGGTGTGTATTGCGCACTGGAAGCCGGCTGCTCTCCGGGGCTGATATGCTGGATGACTCCTGTCTTATGGAACATACTCTTGTTATGAGCGGAGACGTTGTCGGTGAGGGTGAGACCCTTCAGGGATGGCCTGCTGGAGTGTTCAACGGGAGGCGAGTCAAGAACTTTTAAAGCCGTCCATGCCGAAGCGGAATATCTATCCCCATCTCTTTTCCCGGCTCAGGGCTTCAGTGGTTTCACCTCACTCGAGAGTCCTCTTTCTCCTATTCCGTGGGCTACTGTTTTGCCCTTCGCTACGCGCTTATTGAGGAATTTGGAGATAGGAGGGAAGATAGGAGGGAGGAACTTCGTTGGCCTCCAAGTCAACTTGCCTTTTGATTTCACTTCCCTCCTTTACGAGTAGAAAATGCGTTGACTTACACAATCTTGCCTTCATCTAATCTGCACCAC
>PGIR01000321.1:0-25377 GCA_002812735.1 Scedosporium dehoogii | reverse complement strand
TTAAAAAGAAAAAAAAAAAAAAAAAAAAAAAGGAAAAAAAAGGGAAAAAAAAAGAAAAGGAAAAGGGTATCCTCATGCCGTGCGTCTCTCTCTCTCCTCTCACAACTGCACAACATCATTCAATATCCTAACCTCCTCCCCAGGCTTAAAAGGCGGCAACCCAATATACGGACACCCATCGCACCTAAACGCGTCGCCCAGGGAGCAGTTGCCGCAGGAGCCGACTTTGCCCTGGACGGTGAAGTCGACCTCGGCCAGGTCGTTGACGCCCAGCTTGACGACTTGTTCGCGGAGCTTGGCGTCGGCGGCGGCTTGGCGGTCGGCTTCTTCGGCCGCGAGGCGTTCGGCGAGGCCGCAGGAGCAGTCTTTGCAGGCGCGGCGGCGTTTGCCGACTTTGGGGAGGCATTCGGCGGCTGTGTTGAGAGAGAGATATGTTAGAACTTCTGGAGGACGAAGAGGGAAAGGATCTGCAGGGGGAAGAGGGAGAAGAAGAAAGGGAGGGGAGAGGGGGGCATACGGATGTTGAGAGGTCGCTTGAGGTCTTGGTCCGTGAGGAGGGTATCCTCGTCAATCAAATCGTCATCATCCCCATCCAGGTCATCGAGATTCACGAAGCCAACCCCACTCGGCACCTTCTTCACCTCCTCCACCTTCTTCTCCACAACAACGGGCTTCTTCTTCCTCCTCAACCTCAGCGGCACAACCGCCTCACTCCCATAATCAGGCTTCTCAAACCCACTACCCTCCTCACTCCTCACCAACCCCGCCAAAACAAACTCCTTCTCCGCCTCCCCACCAATCTCAACCCCATCCCTCGCCCTCACCTTCCCCCCGGCCTTCAGCGCATCATGCACCCTCGTGAGCACTCCGCGGTCCAGAAGCCCCGCGTCGACGCCATCCCCGCGCTCGGAAAGCACGAGCACGAGATCGTAGGTCGCCGCGGGTAGGTTGACGAGCCCCGCCGAGAGCCGGTCGAGCATGTGCAGGTCGGAGGTGGAGCGGTCGTGGCCCGCTATGGCGGCGCGGAGGGAGGCTTCGTTGGAGGCGAGGGACGGCGCCGCGAGGAGCAGGGTTCGTTGCTGTGTGGGTTGTTTGGGGGGGAGGGATTTGGTGGGGAAGGGGGTGAAGTCGAGGTCGGGGGTGTTGTCGATGATGAGGCCTGGCGCCATTGTGGGTGGTCTCCGGTCGCGGATTGACTGATGGGCTTTTTAAGTTTCTTTTTTTTTGTTGGTTTGCGGGATTGGCCCTTTTCGACGGATTGGATGAGATTGGAGATGAGGACAAAGCTGCCCGAAAATGGAGAAGAGGGAAATAAGAACTCGAGGAACGCCAAAGGAAAAAGAAAATAGAGGAAGTTGATATTGGCGGGAAAAAAATGTTTAGTTCTGGAAAAGGAAGTGGCAAACCAGGCGTTGAAGTACTTCGTCAAGGTTGAAAAAGTCGGCTTAAACCCCCCCTGCAAATTAGAAATTTGGCGGGGGTGTGGTTTGTAAAGAAGCACGCTCGAGGAGTTGTAGTGGTCCGTTTAGTAGGCAAGGATTAGAATTAGTGGGAATTCAGTGGAGCAATAGGAATCGAGGTTTTGCGCCTTTAGTCATACCGAGTCAGCGGGGTAACAGTGCGGATTGTCTCCATGATACAATAAGTTTCTCGGAAATTTTAGCTGGTAAGTTACAGTGTTAAGTTTCCTGTTCTACTGTATTGCGTAGGTTCCGCGGGGTTGCAAAATTCCCCCTCCGCATTTCTGCAGCGTTATCAGCACACACCGATAACGATAAGCTTTGAACAACCCAACATCAAGTAAATCCTAGGAGAAGGACAACTCGCTCTTCTGACTTATACTGGGACTTGTGGCAGGTACGAACTGTTAGGGTACACTAAGGAAGAGGAGTAGTTAGTGCCCGAGTGGCTTGAGCCAACACATTGAGAAAACCTGTGCAGAGATGCTGAGGGGGTCACAAGAATCGGATAACCTCTTTTCATGTCAGTTTCTCTTCTATGCCGTCTTCCTTTTTTTTTCCCTTCTTATCTTCTTTTATTCTTCTTCTTCTGGAACATCAAAAGCCTACAATATGCTACAAAGGGTGGCGCTTCATGACTTGGCAACGAAGATCAACACCCCGGACACTATTTGTCCCATTGTTCTAGTCCGGCTGGGTCTTCACCCTCACGTCAATTATTAATGCTAGTCATAGACTTGGCTTCGGGTTGAGTCAAAGATCCCCATTGCGTCAAATCCAATGCGGGACAATGTCCATCCAACATTAGCGTAGGTCCGACAACGGCGATGAGGAGCCAGCCCTATTAATAATTCTCCATCATCGCCAAGAACTGCCGGGGGCAGCAGGCTCTCTCCACTCTGTCTATGTCGAGGACAAGGAAACACCTTGCTGGCAAGCACCAAATCTACCTTTTTCGTACTTGAGGTCGGGGCAGCTGTCTTTCCTTTCCCTTTTTCTTCTTCACTTCTCAAGTGTAGCCACCAGAAGTTCTGCAAGGCTTAAAAGTGAAAGGAGGGGGGGACATAAACGTCCTATTCATACAGACATGTCGACGTCGGACTGCCTCTTCTCCCGCCCTTCTAGATTCACTGATTCAGTCAGTCCGAATAAAGACATGCAGGGACTTAACCTGAACTAAGAAAAGGAAAACTGCCCCTAAAAATTAAAGAAACAAGTGCAGAACAACCAAATAAATAGAGGGGATCAGACCGCCCTCGAATCCCCAGTTCCCTGCCAGCGCCCGATATGCGGACAATTAGCCCATGACGAATGGTCTCAATAAATAAAAAAAAAAATAAAAAAGCCGCCATCTATCTTTTTCAAATCCTTGCCAAATCCGTACTGGCAAGTATATATATGCAAATGTGAGACAAGGAGATTAGGTGAAGAAAACAGAAAAAAGAAAAGAGAACTATAGTAACCCAAAAAAGTAGCCAAGAGTGCCGCCTGCCATGTGTCATGATTCATTCCAATTGAGGAGCTCCCCAACCTCCAACACCCCCATTATCTCTCCCTTCTCCAGAACCGCCAGGATCGTCCTCGAGTTGCAGACATCCTCCCCATCATTCGAAGCCTGCTTCATGTTGCTGACGACAAAATCCACCGCCCGTCGTAGATTGGTACTCCCGCATATCGACAACATGTCATCTCGAGCCGCGAACAACCCAGCGACGTGCTCCAGCCGCGCAACCAGCTGCTCGTTTCCGAGATCCTTTATCCTACTCGGCGAGGCCACCCGGCCATCTTTGAGTCTGACCCAGCCGCACTCAGATGCGTATCCCGCCTTGAGGACGTCGGCGCCTGTTGCTTGTTGGCGCGCTTCGAACATGGGTATTTCCTGCAGTGGTAACGCAATATCCCGCGTTGTCTCGGGTCGTCTATATGCCGCTCCAATGGCCCCGCCGGGGTGATGCTTCGCAAAGACACGGGTGACGTTGCTGTGAATCTCCTTGGCCGCCGTTATCGCAACGGCGTCTCCAACGGCGAGTGCAACCGTAGTCGACGTCGTCGGCGCCGGTACTCCAAACGACGTTGTTTCCGACTCGTGCACCGGCGCCGGTAGGAGGATCGTACCGGGTCGTAGACGAATGAAATCGCATCCCTCCGGCCGGGTATGCGAAGTGAGAAGTATGACCGGTAAAGAAGCGTCAATGTGTGGTAAAAGACCAAGGAGCTCCTGCGTCCTCCCAGAGAAGGTAATAAACATGATGGTATCATGGCGGCCAACAACGCCGAGGTCGCCGTGCAGGGCCTCGGTCGGGTGGAGGAAAATGGTAGGGATCGCCAAACTGTTGAACGTAGCAACAAGTTTCTTGGCGATAAGACCCGACTTGCCCACGCCGATAATTATCAGCTTCCCCCTCTCGGCGTTATGCCTAGTTATCACCTCAATTGCCTTGCAAAATCCCTCCCGCGCAACAGGATCGCTCTCATAGAGACGAGTAATATATCTCAGCGCAGTAGCCTCAGTATTAAGAACGTGAAGGGCGCCGTGAAGCCTCTTCTCCAAGGAGGCGTGGTGTTCTGTCACGCCATTCGTTGCGTGCCGGCTCAAGCGCCGGTCTACCTGCTCCAAATTGAGCTCCTCGAACTGATCGCAAAGATAGACCGCCGTGGACGGGTGCACCGAAGGAGACGGGGGCGACGGAGGAGGTACAGCAGCGAATTGGTCCACGCCAGGAACAAAGACAGCACTATTCTGAACAGGGCGGTGCTCGAGTTGGCGGTTTGCCATGACAGGATGGCCAATCCGGGTGGTCGTCATGTGGAAAGTAGGTGAACTCGGAACAGCCCGAGCTTATTAGTCGAGTTCCGGGTTGAAACAAGGGAAGGAAAGCTCCAAACTTTTGCTTCCCGTAATCTTTTCCGACTGCGCGCTGATGAAGAATCGATTCAAGAAATCTCCGGGTGGCAAAGGGGTATATACGAATCGTGAGGGTCCACCAACGTCCAAAGGGAAACGAGATTCGCCTTATCTCCGAAAATACCCGCTGCGACACAGAGTCGAGCACTCAAGGCGCCTCCAGGGTTGGTCGCTTACCCTCGACGTAAAGGCACAGAAACGAAGCCTTTTGGGTATATGTGTTAGAGAGATCCGGGCATAATGGGCGTGTCGCAAAGTTGGAGGGAAGGAAATTAAAAAAGAAAAAAAAAAAAGTTCGTAGGCAGAAAAAGTAGCGGCGCGGTGGGGTGGGGGGGATTCTATGAGAAGAGCGGCGGCACGGAGAACAGCACTGGAAACAGTAGTCACTAGGAGAACCCCTCTGGGACGGACATCTTCTATATCGAGGAATTATGGGACTAGGTAGTAAAGAGATCTCTATGTGGAGAGGGTGGAGAGGATGGATATGCGAAAGTGAGGATAGCAGGGAACAAAGACGGAGGGGTTGGCCAGAAAAGGGTCCAGGTGTGTTTGCACCATTCTCTTCGCAGCTGGCGACGCCGCTAAAAGTACTAAACAAAGTCTGGTCGGTCTCCAGTTCCCGCTTCTGCGCTCCACTTGGACGCGACAAGGAGTGCAGGATATTGTACGAAGTAGTAGTGTAGACTAAGGTGGTGGTGTAGTGCAATATTGTAGGGGCAAAGCCCGGAATTAGGGACAAGACTAAGAGGTGGTGGGATGGGAAGGGAAGCGCGGCAAGGTACCACGGAGGCTAGAAACGGGCACAGAAACTTGTTCGGTGCCTGCGTTTTGTGTTTCTGTCTGGTGTCTGTGTCCACAGGTCGGCGAGTAAAATACCTGCGACCCCGAAGTCAGATTAATAACAGGTACTTGCGCGATTTGAGCTTCTCCGAGGCATTGCGAAAGCTCTCCCTAAAAGGGCATGAAGGACGGACACATCCACATCGCCAAGCCGATGAACCTGGGAGTGCTGTATCAGAATGGGAGGCGATACGGTTTGGGAGGGGGACCCCTTCGCAGGACCCTGAATTTGTAATGTTCCCTCCCTTCGGACGGTATCTGATGCCGACAGAGATAGAGCGTTCAAAGCCTATCAAGTTAAGGTGTTTTTTTTCTCTTGTGGCTATGGCGTCGATCTGATGGACTAGTGATGCGTCAACATCAACGGACCCGACTTTCCAGAGTACACTATTGTCCCCTGTTTTTTTGATCGCCCTGCCGCGAGATTCAGGCCGAGATGTACTTGCCGTGTCGGTTCATGTACGAAATCCCGCAGAGAAATGCGGCAAGTGACATGTCGAGCCTGTGACGTGCTTGGCTGGCAGCCCCGGTCCCCAAGTCCATGTTCATTTTGGTGTCGAAGCACGGAGTCTGGTTAGCGGTCAGGCTTGCGCCATCGCCCGCCCTGATTAAGGATACAACGCTGTCGACGCGCAAGGGAGCAGAGAAGGAGGGCGGAGCTTTGCGGAGATTCGGCTGGCTCGGGCTAAAAATTGTGAGCCGAAGTGCGGAAAGATTTGATGGAAGCTTTTACCTTTATCTGATGAACTCCGGGGCCCATCAATCTACCCGTTTCGGACTTCGGGTCAACGGTGCTCCATTTCGCTCCTCAGGAATGCTCTGGTCGATGCATCACCAGGCAAGCAGGAGACTCCAAGTCAAATTAGTCTTCTCGCTGTCTCCTTCGACCTGAAAATCCCTCGGGCCTCAGGATACAACGCAATTTCCCTCTTCGTATTTCACATGTTTAAAATAGATAACGGGAGGAGTGTATTTTCTGCTTTCTAATAATCTAGCAGGGTCGCTATTGCTGAGTAGCGTAAAATGGTGTACTACACTATTAGAGTGCAGTCAGAAAAGGAAGTTAACACCAACCAACGATGCTGCCCACACTTGATGTGAAGCAAAGGTGGGGGCGGGGTAGAGATTGCAGATTATAGGAGTGTACCAAGGTACTTGTACTTGTACTTTGAATCTTCTTGTGAACTCGAGATGAGTCTGCTTCGCAACTTAGCTCCTTACCCTCCCTCCACAAATGCCGAGACCCCAGAGAACCGAAACTCGACCTTCAGACATTCCAAACCGAACATCACGAAATCTCGCCGAGTTGGTGTTTTGAGAGGGAACCAACTCGTCAAGCATACGCATTCTGCATTATTAATCACTTTGCGCCTCCTGCCGTTTCTCCCCACCTCCACCTCCGAGCCCATGGGTACGGAATATTCTGATGCCGACCTAATCCCGACCCACCAACTAGAGTTTTGAGCACACCATCTGGATGCGAACAATCCCATTGTCTCGCAACTGACCAGGTTGGGGTCAGCCGCCGCATGCATTCTTTTATAACTACACTATCAAGCCCCATACTTGGGAGCTCAGGTATAACAAGTATTCACTCAAGGCTGACAACCGCCGCACTGGCATTACTTTGGCTGATTCCCGAAGTGCTCCTAGAACAAGGTGCTAGTAGGATTTGTTGGCTAACATGTGAAGCTTGTGCTCAGCTGCTGCCAAATGCACAGCAGATAGCAAGTAACTTCCTAAGACAAGCCAAGAGGTTCTAGAAAGCTTCAATGCTGTAATTGGTGATGGGCATATGTGAAATACAAAATTGTAACGAGTATGCAAAGTCCTTCTAAGTCAACCTGACCTGTCGAAGAACATCTCGAGGATCGAGGCTTCCACATTCCGAGACCAGCAGTGTCACAAGACAGTCCCTCCTTGTATTTCTCATTGGGCTAAAGATCAAGAAGGTGCTAGGGACAAGCAGCGAAACAGAAACAGAAACAGAAACAGTGTGGTGCCTGAGCTCCATGGTCACGATTCACAGCTTCCATTGGAGCAACAGACTACGTCATGGGGCTGCACCCAACCGCTGCACCTTCAACATCAAAACCCGCTCCGGCCATTAAACCTCTCACGAAACAGACTCCAGAGCTTCATTTAACCTCATACATCACAAAACACAGCTTTTTTTGTGTTCCCATGGGTTAGTAAAAATGAAGCCTCAGGAGGACTGCGAAAATCAGTCCGTTCCAGACTCGTCGAGCCGTCAGGCACCATCGACACGCCCACGCATACCAAAACCTCTACTGTTTCTGGCCGCGCTTCTCTCCTCTTTAGTCGTTATTTATATTTCAACTAGCATCTTGCGAGTCCCTGAGAGGCTTGTCCTCCCAGGAATATTCGGCGATTCGAAGGTCCGACCCCCCGTCGTCCTCGATGACGATCAGTATCTTATCGGTGCCGGCAAAGCCGACATCACTGGTCCGGTCGTCGAGATAAACCTGATGGGATATGCCGACGCCAATCAAGTTGGCACCGGTCTACGTCAGAGACTCTACTCCCGTGCCTTCATTGTCGGAAGTACCAGCCGTCCGGAAGACCGCTTCGTCTATCTGGTTCTCGATACACAATCCGGAGATACCGCAGTGCGCTATGGTATCCTCTCCGGACTGTCCACCCTGGGACCCGAATATGCAGTGTACGGACAACATAATCTTGCCGTAACCGCGACGCACTCTCACTCGGGTCCGGGTGCGTGGCTCAACTATCTGCTGCCCCAGATCACGAGCAAGGGTTTCGATAAGCAGAGTTTCCAGGCTATAGTTGATGGTGCTCTTCTCTCCATCAAGAGAGCTCACGAAAGTCTAGCCCCTGGCCGATTGAGTGTCGGGTTGACGAAGGTTTACGGTGCGAGCATAAATCGCAGTCTCTTTGCCTATTTTTCGAACCCAGCTTCGGAACGGAACAGGTACAACATTAGCGCGATAGACGACGGGACCGTTGAAAAGGACATGACGATGCTCAAGTTCCAGCGGTCCTCGGATGGCAAGACCATCGGCGTCCTTACTTGGTTCCCGACTCATGGGACTTCGATGCTTGGTAACAATACTCTGGTCACCGGCGACAACAAGGGTGTTGCTGCCGATCTTTTGGAAAAGGACATGCGCCTTCTCGACAGCGTTAGCGATGACTTCGTTGCCGGATTCTCGCAGGCCAGCGTAGGAGATGTTAGCCCGAATGTTCTCGGCGCCTGGTGTGAGGATGATACCGGTGGCGTATGTAGCTTCGAAAGAAGCACCTGTTCTGACGGAAGGAGCCAAAAGTGTCACGGCCGAGGTCCCTACTTTCGAGCGAAGGATAACGGCGCCTCATCGTGCTACGAGATTGGGAAGAGGCAGTTCGAGGCGGCAAGAGATCTCCATGGTACTATGAAATCCGAAGAGGTGCCAATTCTGGGTGGCGTTGTGAAGTCATTCCACGTTTTCCACAACATGTCGTTCTTCGACTTCGTACTCCCAAACGGCACCCAGGCACAGGCTTGTCCCGCCTCCCTCGGATATTCCTTTGCAGCCGGAACATCCGACGGTCCTGGTGCCTTCGATTTCACCCAGCACCATTCCAACGAGACCAACACCATGCCTGTATGGCGAGTGATATCTCATCTTCTCAGGGACCCCACCGATGAACAGGAGAGGTGCCAAGGAGACAAGCCGATTCTTCTCGATGTAGGTGAGATGCACGAGCCTTATGACTGGACGCCCAACATCGTCGATATCCAGGCTTTCCGGGTTGGACAGTTCTTCATCATCGTGAGTCCCGGTGAGGCGACTACTATGAGTGGCCGTCGCTGGAAGGACGCGGTGAGGAATGGGGCGAAGGAACTGTTTTCCTCAGATTTCGATCAGTCAACGGAGCCGATTGTGGTTTTGGGTGGCCCAGCGAATAGTTATGCCCATTACATTACGACGGAGGAGGAATACAGGTATGTCTCTTTCTGCTTTCTGGAGGAAGGTTAACCGGGTTAGAAGAGGGTGGTACAAACCAACTACTAACCTTGCTCGACTAGTATCCAACGGTACGAAGGCGCTTCAACGCTCTATGGCCCCCATACACTCGCCGCCTACATTAACCGCACCCTCACCTTCCTCCCTTACCTTTCTGCATCTTCCGCCGCTGGCGGCTCTAATAACCTCCCCCAACCGTTCCCTCCCGACAACGCGAACGTCTCCCTCAATTTCATCAGCCCTGTCGTTTTCGACAACGCGCCTATTTTCAAAAAGTTTGGCGACGTCCTCACTGACGTAGAGGGCGAGTATCCCCTTGGCACCACCGTGAACGCCACCTTTGTGGGCTCCAACCCCCGCAACGACCTCCGTCTCGAGGGTTCCTTTGCCGTTGTCGAGAAGAAGCTGACCGACGACGGCTGGGAAGCCGTTCGCGACGATTCGGACTGGTATCTCGTCTTCCACTGGAGGAGGACGAACGAGTTGTTGGGGTTTAGCGAGGTGGATCTCGTTTGGGAGACGAAGGGGGATGAGGGCGCTGAGGAGGGCACGTATCGGTTTAGGTATTTTGGAGATTTCAAGAGCCTTGGGGGGGATGTTTCTGGGTTTGAGGGTGTTAGTGGGGAGTTTAGGTTGGTGAGTCCGGTGAAGTGAGAGAATGGTTAAGGGCGCTTTTATGGGTTAAAGGGGCGTATGGGATCTGCTTCATAGAAAGGGAAAGGTAAAGGTAAAGGCAAGATTGGCATTAATAGTATATGGAAGATAGGACATGGCGTTAGGATCGAAATATCAAACCGTTTCCCCATCTACTTCACCTCGTGCGCTGACTGTGCTGTACAAGACATTTTGATTTCCTCTAGTTAGTTCTCTCTCTTGCAATGGGCCCCCACCCTGAATCCTAAAGACGTAGAGAAGCAGCCCTTGAGCTTCTTGCCCCATCAGACAGCCCGAGTCTAGTTTCTCGTTTTCAGCAATCCTACGTCAGCCTCTCCCGTACGAAATCTGCCATCCTAACATCACCATGAGCAAAAATGACCACAAAGTGACGAAAGAAAAAAGAAGATTTGACAATTGTACGCGGAGATGATACGACGTTTCTCGGGTGGAAACAAGAGAAAAAATGAGCAGAAAAAAGAGAATGACCAATCCGAGACGCCCAGGTTCTGCCTCTCCGTCTCTCACCTCCCCTAGTCTCTCGTTCGCACCTGGCTACACAAGCATAACCAGCACGCTCTCAACACCCGTCTCCCCTTCCCCACCTCTTCAACTCCCACATTATCACATCCCCCTTAGATGCCAATCCAGATCAACATAACGACAACATCCATCCCCTTCCCCTCACCCCCATCATACTTAAAGCTCCACATGCCATCCCTCTTCTCATCCCAATAAGCGCCCGTAGCACTGTGCATACCCCTCCTACCGACGTGGGGCTTGCCGTCGGTGCTCTTGGGCTCCTCGGCGCTCGTGGTCACGTGCGGCTCCTCATCCTTGACGGCGGTGCCCTTGGCCTTGTTGAGCTGGGAGGTGGGCACGAGGTGTTGCACGATGGTGGAGTTGCAGGCGAATTTGTAGGCGGGCGGCGTGCCGGTGGTGGTGGATTCGGCGATGACGGCTTTGAGGATGGAGTTCTGTATTTGGCCCGGGTGTTGGTTAGCTCTATTTCATGTTTTCTGTTTCTAGCTTTCGTTGCGAATCCGGAGGAAGAGGTGTTTCGTTTTTCTTGGTTGGCTGGGAAATGGGATATTGGAAGGGGGTATACGAACGATTATAGTCGAGTTCCACTGCTCCGTCTTGGAATGGTCGTAGTACTCGGCCGAACCAATGGCGCTTTGGCAAGCCTAGAGGAATCAAAACAGCCTGGTTAGTCCCCCGACACGAACGACTCCTTTCCGTAGACAGACCCCTCTCTCTCGATATGAGAGGCCGTTATGAATCGCATCTCCATCAACGGCGGGGAGAAATAGGTAGGTGGATCACGGAAGAAGGAAAACGCACATCATTGGCGATCTGCTTGAGGCGGTTGAAGGGGACGGGCTATATAGTTCATAAACGTTAGCCCAGACAACCCGTCTCGCTTTTACCCTATATAATGGGCTGATGATAAATTCGCCATTGGGATTTCAACTACCCTCCCCCAATCGGGGGCACGGGGGGATAATAAGGGGATCTGCTTCATACCGGGCTCGCCATGATTGGGGACGGACGTCGAAACGAGGCTATATCAGGAGATAAATGGAGCCGTGTTCGCAAAAGGGGGCAGCGCGGCGCGAGGGGGAAAAAAAACGAAGGCACGAGGAATTCGCTCGAAACCGCTGAGGATTAACAAAGCTTCAAGACGTGAGTCCAGAGACAAGGAAGAAGAAGAACCAAACACCACGATAGGAGGTGGAATTCGTTGTTTGGTTTTCGTTGTTGACTATAGCCGTGTCTGTCTGAAGCGGAAGGTGGAGCTTGGGGAATGCAAGATTTGGTTGCCTTATCTCTTTGTTTGCTTGTTTCCTGTTTCGTCGCGTGGTTGCTTGGACGTGCATGTTGCCTGATCCACACTGCATTTTCTCTATTGGCAATTGTTGACGGCTGTCGTCGCCTGTTATAATGGCACAGGCCCTCGAACCTCAATGTTGAGCAAGCTAGCACGTGACTCGTGGGGGGAACCGAAGAGACCTGGACAGTACTTTGTTAGAATGACTTATTAAGCGAGTTATAACGCAGGTACCAGGTCGAGATGGAGCTTCAGTGGGCTAACAGTGCACTATTGCGCGGGTAGTGCATTTATCCTGGTCGCTTGAGGTGCCTAGCCAACCATAGTGCGACAATTCGCACGTGTGTACTTACGGAGTACAGCGTACAGTGTCGACTCTTAAGCCTTTCTCACAGTGGGGGGGAGGAAGTTCTGGAGATCTCCAAATCGACGTCAATTGAAACTCAGTTGTTCTTCCTGCCCATTTTCACATTTTTTTCTCTCTCTTCTTCCTTCGGCCTTAGCTTTTAGAACCTCGACCTTGTCGGCGCAATTGAGGCCGTCTATATTATCAAATAGGCACCATTCGGTCCAACTGACATTGTCCATCGATAATTTCGAACTCGATATTGGGCCAGTCCTTGATTGTTCCGAGTTCTGATCAGCCTTATTATCATCACCTGGTTCCCCCATCATTGCCAAGACCCGAGTTGCGATCCACCTCGATTTCAGAGCTATACGCCCTCATCAATTAAAACAATGTCCAGCCAGCCTCTTCTCCAGACCTCCCAGGGTAAGTCCCCGCAAAGAGAGAAAGCTCCTTTACAAGAGTTACGGAAAACAATTTTAACTAAACCCTCTTTTCTTCCGTCTCCCAGGCAAGCGCATCGCCCTCCCCACCCGAGTCGAGCCCAAGGTCTTCTTCGCCAACGAGCGAACCTTCCTCTCATGGCTCAACTTCACCGTCGTCCTTGGAGCCCTCTCCCTGGGTATGCTCAACTTCGGTGACCGACCCGCCTTCATCTCGGCCTTCTTCTTCACCGGCGTCTCCGTCTTCACCTTGCTTTACGCGCTGGTGACGTACCACTGGCGAGCCAAGTCGATTCGGCTGCGCGGCCAGGCCGGCTTCGACGATAGGTTCGGCCCTACGATATTGGCTATCATGCTCTTGTTGGCGGTTGTCGTCAACTTTGTTCTGAGGATAGTCTACTCCGCCAAGGACCATTCTACTCCTCGTTAAAGTGTGTGGTATTCCGAGAATGGGGAGAATTCGCGGTGGAGATTGTCCGGAACGGAACTTTTTCGGCTGAGACGTAATGCCGAAATGTCTGAGCTGATTGGGTCGGAGGGTAAGAGATGCTGTGTTGGCCTCGTCGATCTGTGCTTGAAACAGAGCCACTCGGTTGAGGCTCGGGGAGAGGGCTGTGGGCGTTGGAATGGGACCGAAAATGGGAGGATGTCGCGTGGCTGGGGCATATGGGTGCGGTGTTCTCCGGGGTTGTAAAATTGCATATTTCATTGTGATTGGGTCATCTTTTGTATAATCTCGGTATAGTCATATCGGTGAGACATGATTCCACCTCAGCTGGCGTCTTTGTCTCGCCGACGTTGGGTACGTCAAAAACACATTCCGTCTCTTTGGGAAATGCTGGGGTATTATAAGAAGGTTCCTCTCAAGGCTCTCTCTCAGACGATGTGGTCCGGGCCGTTGGGTGTTGGATGTTGGGATGTTGGATGCAGTGTAGAAGTAGTCAGTTTGCCCTCAGCGGTCTTTATTATCACCAATCCTCACTCGCGAATCTGCTCCGTGATGCCCGCCTTGCTCTTGAGCTCTGGGACCGGAACGGTAGAAATAAAAATGGCAAGGGATTTCGTCTTTCGCGACGCACGTATCGGATTCGCAGCTCGGTCGTATATCTCCAACTTCTCGAACCCATCGTCACTCTCTTCTTCACCCTCCTCGACGCTCTCCGCAGCCTTTGCTCCGATTACTGTCTCTTCAATGACGGACGGGTCCTCAGGTTTCGGTGGCACCTCGAAGAAATGATTGTACTGGTAGACGGACTTGCCTTCTGCGGCCAGTAACCCCTTCACTGTTTCCGTGATCGTAATCATCTTGCATACCTCGGAGGGTCGGGCGTGGACGAGCGCAAGAGGGACTAGCTTGCTCTCCATAGCTTCTGTAGTTTTTGAATTTCCCTGGAGGTGTTCGACGACTCTCGTGACTCGATTGCGGATCTTGGTAGACGACAACATGGACGCAACGACGACATCGTACTTGGGCTTCAGCTCGGCGAGGGTCGTCTCGTGGAAATCGCATAGCGGGATTGAATTCGGATGTGCTTCTGAACCGCCACCTTTTGCTATTGTTTTCGCAGCGGGCTTGTTCCCGGACTCTTTCCTCGCGGCTGGCGGGTGTTTCCTCCTCTTCGATCCTGGCTCCTGGTTCGCGACGCTCGTCGAACCCTTTCTCTTTGAAGTCTGCGTATCCATTTTTTTTGGCTCGATGTTGGGACGCTTTGGCCAATTGGTGGTGACACACGGCGGCGTCAAAAGGATCTGAGTGTTAAGGTGCTAAAAACAACCGTATTGAGCACATGACGGCCAAGGGGTTCGAGGGGTATAAACGTCTCGTCGTCGACTTCGATGAAGGAAATTTTGCAGAGAGGATCGGAGGCACCTTTCCCGAAGGGTGGGTAAGAATCTTGGTTTAGCTTGGAAACTCGAGCTTATCGATAAGACGCGGCGTGGTCAGCAACTGCAACCCCACAAACATAGGCACCGACCCAAGCGCGTGGAAACTATTTTTGTCCTCTGAAGTAACGATTGAGCAAGGCTTCGGGTGCGGTCAATGGACCCTTGTATAAAGTAGGAGATGATGTGTGTTGGTCCGTGGATGGAACTACCTGTGGGTTGGGTTTCCTGGATGCGGCGTTGATCTCAACATCAAAGACCCTGGAAAGCCTCGAGCCCGGTGTAGATGCATCTGCCCATCGCTTCTGCGTTGGGGATCATCCGGGCTCCGTAAGAAGGAGCATCATATAGAATACGTAGATGGATGGTCTCTGGCAAGACGACTGGTCTCAAGGCACGGGTCTTTTTATACTCTTCTTCTGCTTCCACACCACCATGCAGAACTGCTAGTCGATTACACTCATCAAATGCCTTGGGCCCGAAATATAACTGCTTTATATGCTTACTTCGTGAAGCTAGATCGACCTACTAGCTAACACGGGCTCTTTGACAGAAGACAACCCTAATCCCCTCCACTAGCACGGCGAGACAGTGACAAGCTCTATTTTTAAACAACAGCAGACTCTCGCTAAATCCGTTCCGTTCCCGCGGGGATGATGCGCTATGCGATGGACCACGCCCGAGTGCAGTGCATATCGATCTGTCGTATCATATCACCCGAGGAAGTTTCAGAATTAGGCCACAAGGTTTATCATCATGCCTTTTCCCGTGCTGGGGGACCTGGACGTGGAGCGCGCCATACGAGAGCCTCCAAAATATCCACGCCCCAGCGGTATGAAGAAAATGTCGAGCGCGGAAACTCTTTTTAATATAAAGTAAACAAGAAACTTCGTAGGGAACGATGAATCCCGTCATCGAGATTTGTCAATCTGAACTTCCGAATCCTTCAGCCAAAAGCACTGTTTCAGACAGCAGCCCTCAGACTGAGAGCACTTTAGAGAAGTAGACATGATTGGCCGAATGTTTCATGCCCATGGTTCTGTCACAGTCCACGGACCACGGACCACGGACCACAAACCCGTGGTTCATGTACCCTGTTGTACTTTTGTACTTGTCGCTTCGAGATGCGATATTTTGATCTTTTGGTAATGTTAGCGAATTAGAAGGATGGTCAGTGCGCTGTTTCCGGATGGAACCAGGCTCTGCCCTGATTGGGTGCGAATCCCAAAATCGCAAGGAGCATCAAGGAGCTCTTGCTACGGCGGGGCTACAAAGATTGGCTTAATATTGGCAACATGCTCAAATAAACTTGCGCTCGGAGGGAGCTGGCCTCTGTGCGCCCAGTGGAGTCGGGGAGACAGATCGAGGCATCGAGTTCCCCGCAGTTGATCAAAGGTCGGACTACTATGTAAACTTTTCAGGCATCATTCAATCCTGGTCCTCAGGATGGAATGCTGCCAGATTGGACTTTTTCGACAACCTCGATGCAATGCAGCGAGCCGGATTATGTAATTCCTATGCATAGGACTTGAGTTTCGAGATCAAACGGCGGGATTCAATGTTCAGATGGTGCGGTCGCCTCTTCAGGCCTCACAGGCTGCATGGCTCATGCAGCTGCTTCGATCAGTTTTCGTTCCGGAATGCGATTGCAGGGGTTGGGGTCTGCCCTTGACGGTATCCCCGGCTAGCGTCACGATAATTGGGGATCTCCTATTGAGTGCAGGGGGGGCTTTTCCAAAAATGGAAACTTGTTAGGGGGTTACCCATCAAGCATTTTGAATGTTCATGGAGTTGTCGATGGCTGTTAAAGTTGGCTCGCCGTACTGGAACCTCGTGGTAGCTAGCCTTTTTGAAGCCACCAACGAACGGCACGATTGGGATCATGAACCTTCTTGTGATGTACTTCCCCCTCCTCGAGCTCTGGTTCGCCTCAGTCCTTTTGCGATCTTGAATGGTGTGCGGGGGGAGCGCCCTAGTGGATGCACTAGTGGCGGCAGTGGAGACCACGGATGAGCATTTCCCCTCCGAGTCCTTCGCTTGACTCTCGAGATGGAGGCTGCCAATTTTCGAGGGTGCTGGGTATTTTGCTAACACGTCGAGACCTTGGCGACTGGGAGGGTGGGAGGCAGAAGCGCATGACGGCGGCTTTGAAACAAACGAGTTGGGAGAGGGTGTGCCACAATCTGGGAAAGCCGTTGGACAATATCAAATTCGGTACACTTCGGCGAGGGCCAGCAAGGCTGCCTGGGGTTCGTGAAGGCATGTCTCGGCAGCTACGTGCGGCTCAAGAATCGAGGCACTGCGAGGTAAACGGCAACTGACGCTGCCTTTGAAGGACAACATTGGACTTTATTAGGGGCTCCTCTTTTCGACTTACTTCATGCTTCGTTCTGGTACGACTTCGTATCATGGCCCACCAGAGCTTGTCCACTAGTGTACACTACCTACAATCGTGGCCGACCCGATCATTAGTGGGTCCAGTTGATGCCTGGCCTGGATCTGGGGTGTTCAGAATGCACCTGCCCACTGCCCAGTCAATCAAGCTTAGCCAAGGACAACGTGCAGGTGCAACATCAGGTTTAAATTGCCGAATGGAGTCCTTTCCCCCGGGTTTCGGAGGTTGAAGCGACGAGGCCTTGGTCTGTCGCTCAGTGTAAAGGTGGAAGCATTGAAAATTTGTGATAGGCAGAAGCGTACTTGTAGATAACCGAGAATCCAGAGACGCCTGGAGAGGGCTGATTATGACTCTATGAGTAAGTGCACCCGCAGTGACTATACAATTCAGTTCAAGATTGTCTAGCGTTCCCTGTAACAGACTTGGTGGAGGTCTAACCTTAGACAGAGAGGTGAAGCTTTTAGTGGCAGATTTAGTGGATGAAGCTAAATTGAATTGTTTGATTTATCCTTCGATGGATGTCACTGGTTCTCGGTGATAACGGACCAAATACGTACGAAGTCAATGCCAAATCCCGTTTCCAGGGACTATTCATTCATGTCTACTTCCTTCAGCTCTTAGTGAATTGACTCGAGGGGGGGAAAATCTTAGAGAGAAACGATATTTACCCAAGAGCTCTCGACGACAAGCCCAGCCTGGCGACCCATTTCCGATAGTGCGCAATCATTTAGTGTGATACAAGATCAAATGCGGAGTTTCACTGGATGACGCCTTCGTAGCTCACAAAAATGGGGCGAGCATCAAGCATCGAAACTACAATTGTATCTCGTCCCTCCACTGAGTGCTACTTCGTCCTCTGAAGGGCGATGACGCTGGGCATTAGCTGAGCACTGGAGTAGGACCAACTCACCAGCGAAGTTACCTGCACGCAACTCCACTGAGTTGTACCATTCTTACCGCTTATAGGGCACTTGTTCTGCATTTTCAAGGATCCTACCTCGTATCGACGGTGAAGAGTCGGATCATGGAATATGCTCCTCCCCTATAAAACTGGAGCCTGACGGAACCAGCGAAGCTCAATCGATCCGATAAGAAGCGGTGCCATCCGCGAACCACGCCAGCGGAGGAAATGGTCAGAGCTCATATGACACCACACTTCGAACTTACTGCATACCTCAGGACAAGTACACTACTCAGTAAGAAGTAGAGCACTAAGAAACGGGACCGATGGGAAAATTAGTGGACGCTATTATAAGTACCTTTCCGCATCTCTCGTACTTGGAAAGCCTACGCGTACAAAGCCGACTACACCGCGACAGGCAACAGTGGTCCGGGACATGGTGAGATTCTACAAAGTAAGTTTCTGAATTGTCGCAACTCGGAAATATCGAGTGCGGAGGCGGGTGGTCTAGGACAAGCTGCAAGGAAAAGGGCAAAAATAGAATAGAAAACAAAAATCGTCAATCAAAAACGCAGCGATCGTTTATTGCACCAAACTCTTCGTGCTCACTCAGTTCTTCATTTTCGGGATGCTGTCTTTAATCTCCCTCGTCTCTCATATCTGGTCGACACTTTCCTTTTTGCTCATTGTCAGATCAAGTCACCCCTTTGCGTTGGCGATCTGACCAACCAGCGCCCAGCAACCAGCGCCCACCCCTAAGCTCTTCGTTTCCTGTACTGTACAAACACGTGCTCGCTCGGTACTGTATAGTAAGTAACATTTACTAGGAAACAGCGCAGCAGCAGTACAACCATTACAGCGGTGATTCCTCGTGTTTAGTACAGTACCGCGACGGAGTACACAAGATACTGTCACGCCGTCAGCTTATAAACGTACCCCGTAACGCCACCCCACCCTCCTCCCCCCGGTACCCATACCACCCATGCCACCAACCCTTGCTCCTTCCATCCCTTCCATCCCTTTCCTCGTTTCCTCGTCCCCCTTCCAAAACTCAGCTCATACACTTCGCTGTCCGAGGCTTTTTCCCTTCCATCAAATTTCCCTTTCCCTTCATTGTTTCCTTTCCCCCAGACGACCTTTTTTCCTCACTTCACATCCCCCAAAATCGCCCCAAAACGGAGACATCACCAGCAGCGAAGCAGAGAAAAAGGGACTCTCCAACTGTCCGATTTTACTTCGCGCCTTCCTTAAAATAATTAATCGTTCCTTTTAATCGAGGCTTTCAGTAGCGCTTGATTTACTTCTCCTCTTTTCTTCTTTTTCTTTTCTTTCTCTTGTTTTTCGCACAACGTCAGAAGCCTACGCGCATCGGTCGCAACGGCACTGCTTTCACTTGTTTGTTTGCCCCCATTTCTGCTCCCTCCGCCCCTTCCTTTCTACCTTTTGCCCCCTTTTCCCTCCTGTTCTCATCGCTGGCCTCTCGACGGGTCGCAAAGAGAATTATTCGCCACATCCAACCATTGCGATTGACCTTGTCGCACCGCCCCCTCTCTTTTTTCTCTTTTGTGTTCTTTCACTCTTTTACCAACCACAAGCCTCAGGCTGGTAGCTTAGCTCGCCCGCCGCCGCGACTAGGCTGCAGCATTTGAAATACTAATTCGCCATACTGACTTTGTGTTACGTCAGCCTCCGCACTTTTCGCATCGCGCGACTGCAACACTCCACAGCAAGCTCCCTCGCCACCTCCGGCACCCGGTTCCTGCATCCCTTTCGCAACAACATTTGTTTGTCGCAAACAGGCGCTCACAGCCGCTAAACTCTCTCTCTTTCCCACACTCGCCCACCAGAACGCGCATATGTTTCGGTTCTGGGGAAGCGACTCGAGGGGAGGTGATCAGAGCGTGAAGATCGATCGACCCATGATTCACTCTTTTCCCACGCCGCAGCTGCATTCGATTAATCCGACGATAGCGACGTCCGGTCCGAGCGGCGCCTACGTGGCGCGACCGCCCCTGAAGAGGGAGCGCGATGAGCCTTCTTTGAACAGCGCGCCTGTCTCAAAGCGTCCCAAGCAAACCGACCCCGGGTCCGAGGAGCAGCCGCAGCCAACTGTCAAAGCCCCGCCTCTCGATGACGACGCCAAAGTCAACTCGGCGCACGTTTCCGATGATCGCCTCGACCGAGCGCGCGACGCGATTCAGTTTCACTTCGGGCTCGAGATCCTGTACAAGCATGACGAGCTGAGACTGATCGACCAGGAGCTTGCCAAATGCCAGGTCGCCTTGGAGCAACTACGCCGCTGCCACCTCATTCCCTACCCCATCAACTGCCCGACTCCGGATCAAATGGTGGAGATTTGCAGCGGAAAGGGTCCCGCTCTTCGGAAACGTGGAAAAGAGGTTCCCCGGTGGGCGCCTCCATTTGGTGTTGTTGACGGACCCTATGCCAGGCACTATTCGAAGTGGCTCATTCCCGATCCCATGTTCGACGGCATGCTCCCCGAGTGGCAAAACCCTTACGAAATGCGCAGCTCGAGGGCCGCGACGACCGAAGGAAGGACTACCCGAAACAGCACAGGGGACACGTCTCTTGCCGGGAAGCAGCGACCCGTCCGTGGTACTGCAGGCCAGAAGCTTCAGTCGCTCACGAGCGGATACCCGACTCCCAAGGACAAGAATAGTCCCTGCGTTCTCAAGCGCCAATCCGACGGTAAAACGGTCAAGCTTGTCTGCCTCGACTGTCATAGGGAGAACTTTCTCAGCATCCAGGGCTTCATCAACCATTGCCGCATTGCCCACAGGAGGGATTTCAAGAGCCATGAGGAAGCCGCCATTCACAGCGGCCATCCCATCGACGTGCCTGCAGTCGCCCAAACTCCCGTTGCCCCGAAGCGAGTCATTGAGGCGCCACCAAAGCCTTCTGCGCCCGCCGTCGCGACAACTGCTGTCCCGCCGCCGCCCACGGGTCTCGTCCATCCTTACGCACAGTCGGAAGTGTCAAGACAGGAAGCTTTCTCAAGCCTTCAACGACGCATCCAGGAGTCTCTCCGTCTCTACCAACAGGGAAAGCACCCCAGTGCTTCGGAAATTCCTAGTGCTTCTCCTGCTCCTGGTGCTGCCAAGAACGCGGCGACTTCGTCCTCTTCTGGATCCTTGATCCCTTCGTCTGACACGCCCTACCTCTCTCGTCTGATGAAGGCGAAGCAGTTCAGTGGCGATCTTCAGAAGCTCGTCACCGAAGCCAAGGCTGACATTGACGAGGATGACGTATGTACGCCCGGCTATGACATGGATGAGAGCGAGACACCTTCGGTTGCCAGCCCAACTTCGGCCCCTCCCGTCTTGCGCATGCCTGCCGGTCATCACGCGGCTACTACACGACCCGTCAGCAAGACTGGTCCTCCCTCTGTCCTTCCCCTCGCGGCGCCTACATCTAGGAAACCAGGTCAGACGAAAGTTGTCATCATTAGAAACGATGATGATGATGATGAGGAGGACGAGGATGAGGACATGGACTTGGATGCGAACATGAGCCCCAACCCTTCGGCTAGCAACAATGCTCCGTCTCTCGTTAGCGACGATGGCGAGTACGACGAGTCGGATGATGGCTCCTCGGAATCCGACGCCAGCGACAATATGGAGGCTGAGTCGCTTTCTGACGTTGCCGACATCGCTATGGACGATGACGCACCCAGGTCCCTGAGACATCATGGTGAATCTGGCACGGGCGCCGCTGTCCGGCTACGAAAGGAGAACAAGAAGGCGGTGACCATTGTCAGTCCGATGAAGAACGCCAACGATCGACGAGGCGCGCGCAATGTCTAGACTACGAGGTTAGACAGAGCCCCTTGCGCCGAATGCCGTTTCCGCAGGGGGAACCTTCCCTCTACGTTCTCCAACCCTTTTCTTTCTTTTTTTACACTTCAATTCGACTTCTGGCCTTGTTGGGCCGCTCGCCTTACTCCTTTTTCGACAATACTCGGTTTTAGTTCATGATATATTATTAGCCCCTGACACTCTCAGCTCTTTCCACTTTCAATGCTCAGGTTGCTTAGCCCTGCGATGGTCACAGCAAAGATCTGGCATTTTGTGGTGGGTTAGGCAACGACTTGGGGTTGTGTCTTGCTGGTGGGGTGTGGGCTTTTCTTCTTCGTCTTCTTGGTTTCGCAGCTGCTTTTCTTTTCTTGCATGGTGTTCCGGTTCAGGGGGTTCTCAGTTTTATCTCTATTATTTTTTAGTTACACATTTTAGCTTTTTCTATGTCATCTATCCCACTCTTGTACAGGAGCAGCGGATTTTCCTTAACGTCTTGTTTTCCTCTTAGCATGTCAATTGCTTCTTTGTGCTTTTCATTCCTTCTCAGGCTATGGGCTGGGTTTTTCAAGGTTGGGGGGGAGTTGGTGTAGGAAAGGGAAATGCTTGAGATTGTGCAAAACAGCTGGGTCCCTCTCGGGATTAGGGAAGGGGGAGGATGGTCAAAGGACTTTGGGACTTTTAGAAGGCTGCTTTTTTTGTTTTTACTTCTTTTCTTTTTCTTTGCTTTGGAACAAAGGGGGGGGGATCCTGTGTCTGTTTTTATTGTCTGTCGACTTTTCCCTTTCTCAATTCTCTCTTCTCTTCTTGTGTATGTTTTTCCCCTAGTCGTTTTTTCCTTACAAAGAGCGAGAAAGAAGAAAGAACATAAAGACGATGGGGGAGGAGGGCCATGATGTGTATATTATTTGGCCCGGAAGGAATCAGAGACTCGAGCAAAAACCCGGAGCTGGGAACGGCTGGAATAAAAAATGGGGCTCTTCGAGAAAAGAGGAGCCGTATTTGCAAAGAAACGTGTCTGCTGTCTGTTCTTAGAATGTGTGATGTCTGAATTTGAGGCAGACTTGAACGGGTGTTTCCATTATCAAGAGTGATGTCGTTGGTTGATTGTCCGTGTCTCGGTTCTTATTATTACGCTGAGTTTGTTATACCTCCATCTCGAATCAATACTTCTCTACCCTTATAGTCCCCTGATTAGAAAACATCAATTAATTTAGACGCCAGAGCTTAACAATTGGTGCTTCGAGCTATTGTAGACATTAGAGTCCCCTTTTTCATGCGGCCTGAGGGAGTCATGTTTAGCTTCAATCACTCGAAACCTTGAGTTTTAGTTAAGGGCGTTCAGAAGAAAATAGAACATGAAACCACCACACAGACGCGTCGCGTAGCCCACAGCAACGGACCAAACAAAACGAAGACGAAAAAATGCACTCAAGACAACATCGCATGATACCATGGGCATCAACACCAAGCAATCCAAGGATATAGTGTATATTCCAAGAAAAAAAAAAAAAAAAAGAATCAAAGAGCTGATACCCATTACTTAAAATGATTCCGGCACTCTTCAATTCCCATCCTCAGTATACAACTCTCCCCAATCATCCTTCCCCTTTTTTTTTCCTTTGTCTCTTTACACAATAACAGCCATAACACCAGCAACAGCAAGCAAGACACCACCAGCGTTCATAGCCAACCCAGCAGCACCACCCTTGCCCGTCTCCGAAGCGGCGGCATCGCCCGTCGACGACGAATCGGAACCCTTGGTAGGCGAGGCCTCGGGGGCATCGGTGGAGTCGGCGGCGGAGTTACCGGTGGGAGTGGCGACCTTCTGGGTGGCCTTGTTGCCGTAGAGGGAGGCGTTGCCGCAGTAGATGCTTACTTGGCCTTCGGCTTCGATCTTGCGGGAGTCGCCGGGGCAGTTGTTGTAGCAGCTGTTTTTTTTTTTCGTTTTGTCAATACGGAGGTGATATGAAGAGGGATGGGAGAAAGAGAGGAGCGTACGTGGAGATGGCCTGCTGGGCGGCACACTGGCAATCATAGTCGGTGGCACCGCAGGCCTTGAACTTGTTGCCCTCGGACTCGAGACAGGTCTGGACGATGACTTCGGCGGCGCATTCTTGTTGGGCCGAGACGGCGGCGGCGAGGAGGGCGAGGGGGAGGAAGAACTTCATTGTTGCGGTAGTTGGGGAGGGGGGGTATTAAAAAAGAAAAAGATTAAAGATTATTAAAGAAGATGGTAATGGTAAAAAAAAAAATGCAAATATTTACTGTTTTTTTTCTTTTTAGATATCTTCAATAGAGATTGAAGGTTTATTAACGAGTGGAATGGTTGGAAAAGAGAGTTTGGGGGAAGGGAAGAGGGAGCAGAGAGGATATGAAGGGGGAAAAAGAAGGGGACCCGGTTTGGTTTAATATCGGGACATGGGGCGTGTGAGACCTGTGCTGACCTTGGGAAAACACTACCACTACACTACTGCTACCTTGACCCTCGTAAATCACCCCCAGAAGTTGTGGCGGCCCGGACGTGGTGCGAGATTTGGGGATCCAGGCGGGGCTTGGTTAGCCGCACCTCCCCTGACGAGAAAAAGGAAAGAACATCAAATTGATAGTGTATTAGCACAGGATTCAACCTGTGTCTTGGCTAGGCCTGTGCTTGTCAGGCGAGTCGAGGTTCTCTCAATGGTTGCTGTTCCTCTCACCCAAAATGATATGAGCCAGGGGGTGGGCTGGTAATTTTGATTCAGCTGCAAAAGGGGAGTGGACGGACGGAATGGATTATGGGGGAGGAGCCCAGGAGCTAAACTGGGATAGACCTTTTCCCCTGAAGATTACGCTTGCCACTTTGATACCAGGGTTCAGCAAACACCACATCAATCCTTAAGAGTATTGATATCGTTGATGAACCTCGATGATGCTAGCCTTGGTGCTGGCTATGAAGCTCAAGAGGTGGAATATTCTTGGTTATGTTCTGGGGATATCTTCGAGGCACAAGTTCGCCTCACTGATTTGATCACTGGTGCTGGGTGATTGAGATTTGGTACGCCAGGGTCGTTCGGCCCAGCGCAAGCTCAGGCACCTCGACTGATTCCACAGTCACTAAAACCAGGTACCCGCAGGCACCGTCGAAAAACTCCGGATCAATCAAATCATCGGAGGATGCCGCATCAATCACTTCACGTCTAGTGTGCATTAGTGAATTAGTGAACAGCCCTCGCTGCTGGCTGTTGTGGCGTCACAGGCCCAATTTCACCTGTCTCCTTCATTTTCGTTTGCATTTCGTAGTGATGGATGAAGGAGAGACTCAACTCTCTACTCTCTGCCTCGGTACTCTTCGTCTTCGAACTCCTCTTGTTTCTTTTTCGGCGATGATATACTTATCCTCGATGGGCACCTGATCAAGGAAACACGACGTTGGGTCGATATTAAAGATACGAAGAGACGAACAGTATTCTGCAGCGATGGTGGTTGGAACTCGTATTCTGTCTACTATGACGACCTAGCCTAAATGTGAATGGACCCCAGGTTTCCAGTCCCCAGAGTCCACATCAATGGATGCATCTGCATGCTGCAACGAGACAGTAATATGGGAAGGACTGCATATGGATCACGCTCGGATTGAACTGATGTCTTTCCTCTCGGGGCCAATGCATAAAGGGCAAACCGGAAACGCGTAGGCATGCACCAACACGAGTTTCTGTATTCCAGCAAACCAGACACACCCACTTCTAGTGCCGAGCGACGAATCATTCTGTCGATCTGAGAAGCTTGTTGCATACATATATGATCATGACGGTTCGGTATGAGTATTTGGAGACCAATGGAGTGTACGAGGCACAGATCTGACGGATCCGGGGTCCGGAGTTTTGGACCGGAGGTCCAATTTCTGGATCCTTAAAAAGGCAACCCCAACTGTTTAC
>PGIR01000320.1:0-25601 GCA_002812735.1 Scedosporium dehoogii | reverse complement strand
CGTAGAGGGGAAAAAATAAATAAATAAGAAAAAAAAGTGACAAAAATATCAAAAGGGGAGAAAAGGAAAGGAATATTAAAAATAAAAAAATAAAAAAATAAAAAGAGTGATAAGAGTGAGATTCGAACTCACGCCCAGTTTCCTGGACCAGGAATTTATGTTAAGCTAACCTTAACCTGGCGCCTTAGACCGCTCGGCCATCTTACCGGAGTTCATTGGTGTTCCCAGTCCCCCGGAAATCTACAAGAGCGAAATCTCGCTCGAATAAGGTAGGGCCTATGAATTCGAGTGCGTTCGTCCTCGACGCATGAAAAAGCGAGCAGCTTCTTCAAAGACCAGTTGCTGTCATATAAAATCTAGCCTCCGAATCTCAGGGTCAGCCATAATAAGCACTGCATCATCAAAGTATTCGTCATAAGGATGAGGACTTTGAGCGCTGGACACTGGCCATGGAGACATCAGACGAAGCCAGAATGGTTTAATTTGTAAGCATTAATAATGCCAACACCAATATCATGACATGGATAGCCCTCTTCATGCAAAACAGTATTTGTTATGACTTCGATCGATTCCAGAGTGTCGGGGACCTCTTCAGAACATGTCTTCTCGTAGAAGTATAATTCGATTGACTCCGCTTCGAAAGCTTCGAGACTAACGCAAATGGCAACCCAGGTAAGAGAGCGATGTGAACAATCCCGACCAGCCATGTCCTTGGCAAAGACTGTCGCCCGCTCGTCTGCTAGAGCATCGAAGCTAACTCTTTATAAGCCCTATCAGCAAAATGGTCGATTTGTGCGACCGGATAGCACCTTTCGTCATTTCATCATGAAGGATCCTCAGTCCCAGTTCCCAGCTGAAGCCGGCCGGTATGCCCTCTATTTATCCCCGGGGTGCCCATGGGTAAGAAGTTCGACTCGTTATGATAACTCTAACAATTTGTGGCCACTTCTGATTTATCATCACATTGCAGGCACACCGCACACTAATTGTCCGTCTGCTCAAGGGCCTAGAATCAGTAATCGACGTCTACCAAGTGCATCCATTCATGGGCCCCGATGGCTGGTACTTTAGTGGATCGCACGACTCTTTACCCAAGGATCCCCTTCATGGTTTTAAGACCTTGAAAGAGTTGTACCACTTGGCTAACCCGAATTACTCGGGGCGCTACACTGTTCCGGTTCTATGGGATAAGAAGCAAGACACCATCGTGAACAATGAGTCCTCCGAAATTATTCGCATGTTCTATTCCGAGTTTGACGACCTCCTTCCTGCGGAAATGCGCGAGATCAACAGACCCGGTGGTGGCTTTTACCCCGAAGTGCTGCGTAAGGAGATAGATGAGGTGAACGGGTGGATTTATGACACCGTTAACAACGGCGTGTATAAAACGGGGTTTGCCACGACCCAGGAATCATACGAGGAAAACCTGTTCCCGCTTTTCAAATCTCTAGACCGCATCGAGGCAATGCTTGGTCACGGAAAACGGTATCTCCTAGGGGATTATCTGACCGAGGCTGATATTCGTCTTTACACCACCATTGTGCGGTTCGACGTTGCATACCACCCTGTATTCCTCTGCAACTTGAAGTCTATCCGCCACGATTACCCTCGTTTGTACCTATGGTTGCGGAGGCTCTACTGGGACCAAGGGAGCGAAACGCGCGGCGCCTTTTTCAAAACAACCGCACCTCACATACAGAATTATGGGTCAGGATACGCAAAGGCCCGGCACAACATTGTGTTTAATAGCGCAGGGCCACTAATCATCCCGGCTGGCCCTGCCGTCCTTATCGACCCCTTGCCGTGAGGTGGGCTAATAGCAACAGATGATCGGTATCCGTGGTCGAATGCTTTCCCTTCCGTTTGTCTCGATTGTTGGATCTGAAGGTAGGGTTTGGAAACTATGAAGGGAGCTAGACTGACTACTATTCTATTAAACTTGAGAGCTTGGCATAGATGCAAGGTCGGTGACAGATAACATTGCCTATTCCGAATCCACAGTTATTATTATTTCGGTTGACCAACTTTTCCATTCGTGGGTCGCTTATCAAGAGCATACAGGGAGCCCTGAACGACTCAATATGCACTAGTGGTGATAAGAGACTGTCGTATTATTATTACACTTAATATACAGGAGTTGTGAATATCTGCCTCACGTTCCGGCTGGGGGAGCCGGAGAGCATGGGTGGTATGAGTTCAAAGAAGTAGGGATCAAGACAACACGCATTGGCGCGCACACAATGGGCGTGGGCGTTTGCGCTTGCCCCGGCATATGCGAACACTGTTGGTTGAGGGGAGGCTTTCGGAACTACTTTCACCGTCCGAGCCACTTCGTAATCTCAGCGATTCCTTCTTTGAATAAAAGTTGGCTGTATACCATGTGGAACTCGACCATGAATTCCGGCCTGAGAGGTTTGTCGACCGTCGGGTTGCAGCACATGGTTTGTTGATGGATCTGCACAGACCTCGACCCGTCGAGGTTGTTACCGCTTGAACGAACGATTGAGAAACGATGGACACCGGAAAATCGGGACTCATCGCTACCATAAGCGAAGTCGATGTAGCTCTCGCCGCTCTGTCCGACGTCCCCTTCTCCCTCAGCCCTCAGCTTGCAATCCACAACCTGAAAGACGCCGAAGAGGACAGAATGCAACGGAGGGAGGTGCGCCTCCGATAGCTCGCCAGCCTGCCATATTCTCAACTTCGGCTCCTCATTGCTAATCCCTATCTCAACGTTACTCACGCGTTGCAGGACATCAGCCTCTGATTCGTCACTTACTCGCGAAATGAACCCAGCTGGGGCGCAGAGTCCGCAGAACCAACCTTTCCGGCCCGATAACCAGTCCGCCGAAGAATCCCTTTACAAAAAGGGAGAGCAAATACTCGTCTGACACGTGCTGATGATGGGGCGGGATTTCGAGAGTAATAAATCGGGAATCCGACTTGTCTTGATACTGTCTTGGGTTCGCTATGTTCTTAACGGCTAATGAATGTCGAAAAGATTCGGGGATGCTCCTGGAAATGGCGATTTTCTTGCCATCAACGTCTTTGATTCGCTTGTGCACGAAGAAGCCGTAAAGCCCCGTACCAGCGAGCGCTGTGCACACTGACAGCGCTACGATTGTCCTGGAGAGTCGTCGAGATGTCATTGCGATGAAGATGTAATTGAGTTGCGAAAAGGGTAAACAATACTTCAGCTCCATCTAAGGACCAAACAGCGATTGGCGTGAATGGTGTAGAATTGCAAATTCACTTTTTAACGACTGCAGGATCTTGAGTCTGACTCCGCGTGTTCCGGTTCTACCCGCTAATTACCTCCGGGTCAGCACTTCCCCTCCTGTCCAATCCTCCCACATCAGCCTCACTAACATTTTCAGCGATATCGAGGCCGTGCATATCCACAGCGGGGAGTTCCCGTCGGGGTATCAATGAAGCCTTTTCGTGCCCACAAAAGCATGGGTCAATTGGGTCTGCTGATCCGCAGAATTTCCATATTCGAGACTCATGCCAAGCCTCGAAGGCGGGTCAATCATGTATGACGCACAAGAGGCAAAGGAGGCATAGAGCGAGTGTGTAAATCCTTGAAATAGAATAAAAAAAGTTGACGAAGAAAAGAAAGCAAGAAAGGAAAAGCACAATACAAACAAATGATTGATATTCCTGCTAGTGGAGGCCGCTTTCACCAGTCTCCGCCATATACTTCTGACACTCAACCAGAATCTTGACCTGGTCACTTATTTCTCCCAGTCGGTCGAGGACCTTTTCATTCCCGTCCACAAATTTCAATATCGAATACGGGATCCCTGTCTCATTGCAAAATTCTCTTACCAGTACCTGAAGCCTGCGAAGATTATGTCGTGGTACGCGAGGGAAAAGATGGTGGACTGCCTGAAACTGTAAGCCTCCGTGGATGAAGTCAAGCCAAGCCGGACAGTCGACGTCCATCGTTGTGCGCAGCTGTCGCTGGGGGAAAGATTCGGATTCGCCTAGCTCGGAGGTGGACATTCCCCAATGAGAGAGAGTGATTTGGACATGTAAAGGCATGGTGACAATGTGGGAGATGAGCACAAAGGCCACACGAATAGTCCATGTTGGAAGGGTGCATAAGAGGAGACGATATCCAAAGATATACCAGTAGCATGTCATGAAAGCCATTTCCGTCGGGCGAATCCACCATGCCGTGGTTTTTCCGAGGGAAGATGACTTTGCGGAAAGCACATGTAGCCAAGAGAGAAGGTAGAGATTGAAACGCGCGATACCCATCACGGGATAATAGGTGTAGCGCTGGTAGCTAACCAACATCTCAGCCACGGCATTCCAAACGAAGGTGAAGTCGTAGTAAGTAGAATGAATTGACTTGAAAAAGGCCGGGGATGTGGCGAAGAGGGGGATGTTTTGAATATCTGGGTCATGATCCTTTTCGAAAGTCAGTCAGTCAAACGCATCGACGTGGCCTTGTCGAGCCGTCGGATTAGATGAGACTCACTGGCTGGTTTGTGAGGAGGTGATGGACGTTGTGGCTACTCTTCCACCAGCCGATGGATAACCCGCAGCAGAAATCGGCAATAAACATGCCAATCAGAGTATCCACAAAGAATATCTGAGTAATCGCCAAATGCCCCGCATCGTGCGCGGTAAACATGATTTGATGCTACATCGATAACACGGTTAACGAAGAACCCAGGACCAAACGCGGGGATTGTGCGAACAAACCCAGAATAGCCCGAGGAAGACTGCCGATGTCATGTACCATTCAAGGCGGAGGGTTGCCAGGAAAGCCAAGAACAGGACTGTGTAACGGGCCATCTCTTTTCCATACTCCAAGTACCGACATTTGTAGAATCCCTCATCGTGTACTCGCTTGTGAAGAATCTGGTACCTTCGGATGATGTTTTGCTGCACAACGGGATCTACGGATGGATAGATCTCCCTGTCCTTGTCAATCTCTTGGCGTACGGCCCAATCCGTGTATCCGTCCGCGGAGAAACGAAGCTGGGCTCTGCAAGGAGGTGGGAGCACCGCCTCATCCTCATCCGAGACATCCGGGCGCCTATTTTCAGCACTAAACCTTTGTATGGAGTGACCCCGCCGCCGAATCCCTGTGGGCCTGTCTGACTCAACACAGCTTATATCGACATCGCTGTACTCGGAGCTGAGAGGTGTCGACGAGCCTAGGTCGGAATCCTGGCTACTGCTGCTATCATCGGTCGGAACCACCGGCTCGGTGTCTGGCTTGCATTCGAGCTCCACGTGCGTCGACATCCCTCGCTTCGCATAAACGCCACCTCTTATCGGAGGTGTTCTATTAACCCAGACTCCTGGCGGTTTCCGGCCAATCCGAAAGCATTTCATCGTCTTTAACGTGGCGGGCGAATGGTACCTGCATGGTTTTCCCCACAGAATATATTAGCAAGTCAGAACCTTAATTGTTCGTGATTATCAATCGAAATGTTCTAGAAACGGGGTCTAGCGTAACTGTCACCAGTTCTTGGATCCCTCCATTATCTTCTCGATACATGGGCGTTTCGTTGTTTCTCTTTCTTTTTTTTTTTTTTTTCCATCTCCATTGTTGGGGACCGGGGATATCATGGATAACATGGATCACGGGGAGCTGAATTTTATTTACGCATGAATCTCGTCAGTCGCATCTTTGCCCACCATATGCAAGATTACTAGACGGCCTCCGGGATGTTTGTTAAGCCATGAATCCAGTCGCAAGACGGCATCTTCAAGGATAACAATGGCGTGGCCGTCGGCAATCATCCCTTCAATCTCCAGAGCCGATATGAGCCTGTCTCGATCCATCTCAACGGTCCTCAGTGTCGGGGCGCAGGCAGTCTGATCGTACCGATAAAGGTCCGCTGGCTGGACGGGTAGGGTGCTTGGAGCGCTGTGTGCTTATGAATAGCATGGAAAGGACAAGGGATTCGGATGCGTCGGCAAGAGGAGGTCCAAGATATATCTCATTTTGACTCCTATATAAAGGGGCCGGTTGCTCGTCGTGCTCCTTCTTTTTTTCCCTTTTCCCTCTCCCCCTAACCGCTGGGTAAATCCCTCAATCTCTCCTATTTTCGCAAGAAGGGGGCGCAGCGCACACCTGGCGCCATTTTCTTGGCAGGGAACTAAGCGAAATATTGGCGTTCCAAGGAGCTCACGTATCCATGCGAGCTAGTGAGCACCGACTGCGGAGGAACCCAGGCATTCGAGGACAGAAATGGACAATATCCACAGGCCGCGTGTTCTGGAACGCGACCACGGACAAATTGCATCCCGCAAGACATCAGTTGCGGGAATGCTGCCGCCCACCATTTCACATCGGGGAAGCGGGCGAACGAGAAGGAACAGGCACCTGCCTATTTAGCCTCTGTGCCGAGGTGCGTTGAATGTTCTTGCGTGGTCACATTGACATCGAAGCAGTACCCAACAATGCTTCGGGGTCTGGCGAAGCAACCTGGTGCTGTGCGGGAATGAGGCATTGGCTCAAGGCCTGTCATCAGAAACATTTCATGTGCGCCAAGGGCATTTAATTCCCTTCTCTTCCCTCGCGGCGAAGCCTCGACTCAAATCCATTCATCCGTTTTACCGGCCTCTCTAAGAGTTAGGGCCACCATCTCGCAAAGTCCTTGGCAGGGGGGATACCTGTCTTCGCCGTTAATTTACGACCATTTCAGCTTCTGAATGCGATGGAACCTTGCTGTGGAGAAAACGTTGCCCGCCTCTGAACTTCCCCACCTGGACCTTAAAAATGACACCACATCTGTGAGTTAAAACAGTTAAAATACTAGTCTTAGGGTGGATCATCTAAACCGTGGTTTTCGCTGTCTCGCCACCTTCCGTTTGAAAGCTAGCGTATTTTTTCCTCGCCGCAGGAGAAGAGGAAGAAGAAGGAGGAGGAAGAGGAGGAAGAAGAAATCACAACACTGAGCAGCCGAGGAACTAGAACTTTCCCCGAGAATTCGAACATCCATGGCTTGCATGGGACTGACACTATTTTTTGGAGTGAAAACCCCACATAGTGGGCGCGTTATGTTCAAAAACAATGGAGACTTTCAACCAAGACATAACGACGTGTTTATCTTCGAATGATGGCCTCTCTTCCCTTTCCATTCCACCGAGTCCAACCGGAATGCGCAGGGACGCCCCATTTGTTTCCTTCCCCAGTAGGGCTGGCACAGTCGGTTTGTTCACGCAGGAAGAGGATAATACGCTGCCTCAAAAAATGTTTTTGAACCTCCGCTCCATGGTTTTTGAATTTAATGGCATTTCAAGTTTGCTTCCCGGATGATCTCAGAAAACGATGAAACTCGGCTGGGTTACGACTCCCTAAATTCCGATCCCAACAGAAGGCCCCGAAGTTATCACCAGCCCCTGTAAAGGTCATTTGATCATGCCCAATTATTTCCAACTAGTTAATGTCAACTCGTATTCCTTCACTCGACCACATTGCCCGCCTCTAAGAAATCGAGAGCTAGCGAGCAGATCGCAGCTCTCGTCCGAAGCCGAGGTACCAACTATGGAGGACATTGAAAAGGAGGGCGAAGCTAAAACCCAAGGGAAATTGTCAGTCCAGCCTGCAAGATTGACAAGATTGACAAGATTGACGACAAGAATGATAGGGTAAACATACAAGGTGACGAAGCTAAAGGCCTGGACAGCATGGGCCTGCTCACTCTCGGCATTGGTGAACAACGAAGTCGCCAAAGCGACGACCACAATCCAGAGATATGAAAAAATGAGGTTGAAAAGCCACAGATAAGAGGGATATGCTCCTATGAAGAACGCGGCAAAAGCGAAGGCAGCCGTCAAGACGGACTATTTAATAACCCTCGTTAGAAAGCCATTCGACATTTCGCTCTAGCGAGCAAGGCAGTTTCGGATAACGCACCACGACCTCCATGTAGATGATGGAGTCGGGCTGCCCATCTTGGGAGATCCAATATGACAGGGTGCCCATGATAATGGCAGCAGATATCCAGACAATGCCATGAGTGGCTAGGAAAAGTGGCGAGAGCCCACGAGTGACGATGCGCATTTTGCCGTTGCAGACGGGTCACTGGTACGTGGTCGCGAGAGAGCCGTTGAGAAGTCGAGTGCAATACTTGATCTTGGTGGATGGATTGGACAGAGAAAAAGCTGTGCAGCAGATGAAACGAATAATCTCGCCACTCCAGGTACTTATTTCCATGTGCGTAGCTCGGAGTCAGAGATCAAAACCGGTCAGGAGGATATGTGTTGTTGCGAAACCCACACTCAACATCAACGAGCTCATCTGACGTAGTTTGTATTCCGGGACCAGGTTGTGCACTTGGACGGTAGGCACGACACAGCAGAGTCCCTGCATGATCCTCGTCGTCCCATCCCACTTCTCCAGACCTCGACCCGGCCGTTAGGCATTCGAACTAGGGCCGTGGGTCGTGTTAGACCTAGTTTGTAGATGAAAATTGGTCGCGTTGGCGCCATGATATCATCCCCACCACATCTCGATTATCCCGTCAGGCTTCCTGTCAGTAAAATCCTAGGTAAGCTCCGGAATAATTAGAGGGCGAAGGAACTCCCCTGCCTGTAACAGTGGACTGGATACTACTAATGGTGCCGGGGAAGATCATGGGCTTGTGTATCGAAAAATAGATTCGATCAAACACAAGAACCAACACCTTCACAGTCAACCTAGAGAGAGGAGCAATCCCTCATGACCCCGCATTCCATCCAAAGACTTCTGCGATCACTACGACAACTCGCCATGGCAGCAATCGAATACGCCAGCCACGTTCTTCGCCTCGCGTGGGCTCGGACGTTAGGTTGCCAGCAGGGGACACAAAGACATCGGATCCGAGGTTCACGCGGTACTATGGGGTCAACACCGGCCCATACTTTACCTTCCCAAACGAGACACGCATTCTTCCGCCGGTCCCCATAGAGTGGATCATCGCCCCGACAAACGTCACCGATGGACAGTGTCCTACGCGAAGTGAGAACCTAGCACTGTTCGGAATTACCAACATCATCGTCGCTGTTGTTGTCGTGCTTTTCGGCTGTCCTCCGCTCGTTCATCTCCTCACAAGCGGATTCCTCGGGAAACCTGGAAAGTCCAGGTCTGCTTTCTGGACATGGATATTTTCTTTCGGTCTCCAAGTGGGTTCCAACGCCGTCGTCTCCAAACTGATAGTTGACACACCAGGGTACGAGCATCTGAGCATGCTCAAATCTTTGCCTTATATTCATCGCGGCCCCGGGTTAATTTCCTTTGGTTGACATTCCTGCGGGTCGTTGTTGGGCCCATCACCATCGAGAGGCACCTCAAGTTTATCAACTTGAAGGAGAAAGAGACAAGAATACTCAACATCGGAGGAATACAACCTATAATGAAGTTCCCAAGTGACCGAGCCCCGTCACCGGAGTGGATATACACGGACGCATATGCCGCTACGGCGATATGCGAGATCTTCATCCAGCTTATCGCCGCTATCCTTGTCGGTGTGACTTGGATGCGGTTCCCCAATGAAGTCATCAAGGATTATATGAAGACAAATGTTAACTTCTTGCTGGCCGCTCCGGCTATGGCGCTTATAGGGTCGATATTCGTACCGTTTTGGACACGGTGGAGTGAGCCCGCCATCCCCCTTGAGAGGAACCCCCCAACAGGGAGCTACTGCTCGAATCTCGCGGGTTATATTTTCATCATCTATACCCTTATTGGATTATTCACCTATGGCGTGGTGTGGTGGTTCTGGAGTGAATTTTTGGGCCTGCCTGGCGCCTTGTAAGTCGGAATACTGCATCAGCGGTTCCTGAAGTCCCTAGGCCGACGATTCGAGGAGGTGGTGTCCGCCAAAGCTCGTGGAACAGGGCGCAGTTTGGTCTTCGTTGTCTAGCGCTAGTAAGCGAGCCGCCTTTGCAGCCGTCTCACTCTTACTCTAAACGGCTTGCGAATTACGAGGAGATAGGTGCATTAATCGCGACAATTCTTTGATCGAAGCAAAAGCGCCACTCAGGAATCACGGTACATCAGCGCTTTGGGGACGTTTGCTATAGGTAATCTCAGATCGACCGCTCAGGTATCGAAAGTAGGTGGTGGGACCCCGCGAATGTGCCCACCACGCTCCCGGAGTGCATCGCGGGGAACAAACGACGGACAATGTCAGCCACAGTCTCCACTGAATATATCGCACAGTTGCTCATTGAACTCCTCCTTTCTTGATTTAAATACCACCACCACGCTGTGCTTGAGCACGAATCACAAAATTTTGCATTTGGTTTAAAGACGTCAACGGCCAGCGCCAGGTATCTAGAGGGTCATTGTGTCGTTGCACCCAAATCAGGATGATCACAAAAATGTAGAAGGGCAGAACGGGTCCAGCATGTATTTGATCCTCGTGTGCATGCGGAACACAGCTTCCAAGAATCCTAGAGTAGCGATGTTCGAGATTTGCGGTAAGGATGCCGTGTGTGTACTTTCCACGGATCCTGCTTAAGAACACCCGGCATTCACACGCCGTTAGTCGTCGCCCCCTTCAATCTGTTCGCTCTCTCATTTCGGCTCTCGCTTGACGGGTCAAAATACGCTATTGTATTGTCTAGTTAGTGACGGTCGTCGCAAAAGATTATAATAAGGAGTGTGAGATTTCATACGTTTCTCTCCGAAAACTGTCGTTCGAATTCCCCTTCGAGGTGCCTCGTATGTGCCCGGAATGACGCGATGCAGGGTGCATCTTCGTCCATTTGGTGAGCTTTCATGAGACATAAGCGAGATGATAGAGTTGTTTGCCCTTACCTATTATCCCACATTGCAACACTGCCAACACTCCACTTCCACCGCACATAGTGGTCGTCGGCCGAATGAATATGATAGTTGAAAAAGTCGAGAAGCTTGTCTGACTCGTATTTCTTCAGTTCTGCGAATCCGGTGACAAATCCGGGATTCACATTTAGTGCCTTTAAGCCCGTGACGGGATGGGTCCTGACAGCTGGGTGGTGTGAATCGATAGGCGGGCGATTTGGGCCCACTCCCCAGAGATCCAAGATTGTATCGTATTGCAGCCGAGAAGTATGAACGGCGTGAAGACCATCGACGAACTTTTTCAGGGCATCGCTCAATGCATCGTAGAGCCCATATTGAGAAACCCATGCGGTGTCCCCTCCAACGTCGGGGTGCTCCTCCATGCGTAATAGGGAATATGATGGTGGGTTAACCTCAAAGGACGTGTCGGCGTGGAAGTCTCCCGATGGCCATGGGGTGTACTTAAGTATCTCCCGATGATCTTCACGGCTACCACGAATAATCACATGCTTGACATCTTTCTGGGCGGGGTGGCGGTCGAGAAGGCCGTAATGTTGGAAAAGCTCCACTTGGCCTTCTGTTGTCAAATTCTGGTCTCGGAAGAAGACAACCCCGCGTTCGGTTACCAGCAAGGCGAGCTCATCTAGCTGTTGGGGTGTGAGTTCAGAGAGCTGGACATTCTCTAGAACGGTGCCGAGAGACTCTGTAAGATCTATCCTTTTGGCAACCGCAAATAAGGCCTTCTTTTCAGGGTCTGCGAACGTAGCCCGATCCGGGTCAGGAGTGATTTTTTCCCGCACGGGCTCCGGTGGAGTGTGATCTTTGATCTTCGGATTGAAATGTGGATGGAGAGTGACGGGGAAACCCGAGTCCTGCGAAATATGCTTCCGAGCTTCTAGATGAGCCATTGCGTGGGTGATGGCGTAATGCGAGATGCGATAGTGTGAGATATTCAGTCTGGAACTGTTGGAGTCAAGCGGAGAAGAGACACTTGGCACCTTTATACTGGAGCTCTCCTCCTCGAGTTTCTTTGTTCAAAGTGTATTTGTAATGGAAAATTTCAGTAACAGAAACTCCCCAATGCTCCCCTCAATTGCGCGATTCATTATCTAGACCGTAATAGGCCATGATGAAGTCCCCCAGGGTCATGGCGCATTGCGTGGGTCGAAAACACCCCGCGAACTCCGCCCTCATTCCCTGCTCATGGCTTATCCGATGCCGAAGAGGCGAAGAAGGCGAAGCTAGGCCAATGAAGTACCTTTGAGAATGAGGCGTTTGTTACAGTATTGGCGCTGAGATGGGGGGTTCCTCCCGGAGTCTTAGCCGATGCTTGTAGTCTGCCCCCACTCATTTCGGGTGGTCCAGATTCGTCATCTGCAAGGTGGTTTGCATCAGTGTTAACCATACCGACCTCGCAACTCCAACTCTAGGGGATATCTAAGCTACATATGTTAATCGTGAGGCGGCAGGCTCCCCTGACATTGGCGGCCACCCCAGAAATAATACGACAGCTTTGATTGAAGGGAAACTGCCTGCTTCTAATTGGCCTCAACGTCTCGTGCACTCACGATCAAACTTAGGAATCCTGGTCCTGGCAACACAAAGAATGTGCCAAGCGATCAAGTCCCCGGCACAGCGTCGACAGTAACAGCCAACTTAAATGAGATTGATATAATAACAGGGAATAACTGATCAGGCGTGCAACAGACCGAAAAGTCCAGCTAACTCTAACTGACTCTCCATAAGCCAGACAAGTATTACTAGTCCCCAGCCAAGTGGAGGCGGACCAAAAGCAGAGGGGGTCTCCGTATACCTTTTGATTATGAAGCCGAGTTGATGCACTGCCTCGTAGAACCAATTTACGGCAATTCATGTAGAGCGGGTTGCTTCACGGTGAGGTTTTAGGGCAGAGGACGGCCCAGCAGCGCTAATGCTAAGGTTCCAGTCTGGAGTTGTTGGAAGTTTCGTCGTCGCTGATAACGTACCCTCGCTCGTCAGTTTTGGCCCGGAGGCTCATGGAAATCCCCCTATCCTGAAAGCTGGCTTGAACTGCTACCTGTGTTTGTCACAGAGGCATGGTTGAGCATTCACAACATCAAATTTCTATCGAATCAAATGAACGGATGTAAGGGTCCGGAGACTACCCTTAGAAAGGCGTTTCTTGTCCACACTGGCATCCCATTTGAGCTGTATCTTGAACGGAACATTTGGTAGAAGTTCTTCAAGGGTAAGAGGAGCCGAGTTGCAGTGTTAATAGACCTCAACAAAAAACACCTGAATACTGAAGGCTGGGATTTATATCCCGCAAGAGAAGCGTTTGACGGAGATCAACGGCAGGTAACACCGCGGCAATCTTACTTGTTTTCTTCTTTCGCGGTTCCCATTCTTACCCGCCCCAGCCAAGTCTATTGTATTATGGTCACTAATTCCAGCTCCAATACTACAGTTGCTCGACCTGCTGTTCGCTCGCCACCATTTCAAGTCGGCTTTCAAGGGAAAATAGTCGTTAAAATGTCCCCATAGTCAGTGTATGACAGTCCCATCTTCTCAATATCGTAATCGTTCCAATACCCTCCACCCGCCAGGGAATCTCGCCGATGCCAGTTGGAAAATTTAGTCCTGGCTTGTGCGACGGTCGTGCCCTGGGACGGCTTAGAGTCGTTAACAACCCACACCAAAGGTACAACTTTCATTCCCAGCGTCGTCTGCCAGTTTGCCGGATCGTTGTAAGCACCGCCGTCGTAGCACTGCAGGTATACTCTGTCTAGAAGTAGGTCTGGCTCCTGCAGCCCCTTGTTGAGTTGAGTCTTAAGGGCGGTCCAAAAGCCCGTGTTGGTGTATGGCGCAATCGTATATTTATACCCAGCTTCGCCAAGCATCTTTGCAAAAGTCACGGTGCTTGCGACGTCGTAAATGGACTCATCGTCGTTGTTGACAGCATCAAGACCCCAGGCAGCCTTGAGAGCCTCGAAGTTGCGGTACAACGGCGTGTCGGCACCAGGGCCCGGGTTCGCCATTAGCGTGGCAACATGCTGCGAGTTCATTGAGATCTCGAGTCTATTGACACTCGTATCATTGCCCGACTTGAAGGACATGACCTTGGCGGCAAGTGCCTCACCCCCGACGTATTTGCCGTCGGAGGCAACCACGACATCCTCACTTCCTGGCGTGTTTGAGTAGTATTTGATGTCGCCGTTGTCCAGTATACCAATGCCAAAGATGATCAGCGTGTTGAAACCAGAGGTTTTAAGGGACGTAGTGTTTGATTTCATCACATCTTTAAATAGAAATATGCCTCTTATGCTCTCTGCCCCTACATGATAAAGGAGGAGCTCCAATAATAAAGCTAGTGCCAATGAGTGAGGTCTCATCACTTCGACGGAGAATAATATTGTACGAGTGATGGTTTGGGGGTGGGCGGGAAAAAGGAACGGGTCATCAGACGTGCTCCCCGATCCAATTTCACCGCGGATGTTGGAGTATTTAAGCCAGGCCGCCAAGGTTTGGGGACTACTAGCTGAGGGATGCCGGCAATATATTTTGTTTTTCTCCAGGGTAATATCGGTTGGAGAAGAGAAAGAGGGGTATCACAATGGCCCATGGAGTTTGACTGAGATTGATGAGACTTAAAGAACACAATTCATCTCTCTTTTAGCCGATTCGAGACACCGCCGAGTTGAGCCTTAATAGTCCTTAACAGGAGGTGCTTCATTGGGAGGAATCCTATTCAATGTTAGACTGTGGTGGCATTCCCTGGATTTATTTTATTTTATTTTCTATTATTGTATTTTTTTCAAAGAAAAATATAGAGTAATCGAGCTGACGCCAATAGCGGCGTCCTCCTTCTTTCGAAAGGACATCGAACGCAGAGGCATATGTAGAGACGCTTAAGGAGATATTTAGGTAGCTTCTAGCATGGGAGCATCTGGGAACGACTCTAGGCTAAGGAGACAGAGGCAGCGTCAATCTGAATCCGAAAACATTAAAGGAGGAGAATGTTAGCACCCGGTCTAGTCTTTGATAGTCGCAAAATATTACTTCTGGGTCTCTAGGTACACCGGGCCAACGTCTGTTCGGGATAAGATGATGAACAACTGGTCTACCAGCAACTATGCTTATTTACAAATAACGGCCTGAAGTAAGTAGAGCATCGAATTCGTGAATTACTATCTATCGCGCTATTATGCCTTCGAGTGATAAATACTGACAACGTGGGGCAAGGGATTGTTCATCCGTTTTATTGGCTCGAGGGAAAGAGGATCAACTCTGATCAGCACTTATTGAGAGGATAATGAAATCCTCATTGCGTAGCTAGAGCGACGGGCTTAAAAGCAAGTAAATATAGTGGGATATCAACACGCCGTTTCAAATCATTAGGCGCCAAAGGCAGCACGTTAGCAGCAAAGGGAAAGCGAGGCCTAAACTACTCCGCAGATAGCTTATTCGCCTTACAACAATTGACGGAATTCATATGCGATGTCGAACTCAGAATCGCCTCGTAACAATTCTGACTAGATGATCCACCCAATCCACCTCGTTCTGTCCACTGCCGACTCGTGAGCTAATGCTGTAATACCTGTACACTCAAATGCATCGAAAACCGCAAAGTCAGAATGCAATGGCCCACTGACCCCAGGCAGGAACAAATGGAGACAATACGAGTGTTTCTCAACGGCTCCGAAAACTGAAATAGGTAGACGATATTCACGAAGCATAAATAGGCTTCCATTTATAAATTTAATAGTGTTTGAACCACGGGACTACCCTTACATATGTTCGCTCCGGTCGACCGCTGTTGGGTGGTCCCGTCTTAGGTTTGGGCGGCTGTCTTATGTAATGTTAGTTGGAGGAAAGATGATATGACGTCAAATTTGGGTGGATCTCCTCGGGCAAACCAACCCCTGGCACGATC
The DNA here is from genome assembly GCA_002812735.1 of Scedosporium dehoogii. Lineage (NCBI taxonomy): Eukaryota > Fungi > Ascomycota > Sordariomycetes > Microascales > Microascaceae > Scedosporium > Scedosporium dehoogii. The sequence goes on along the minus strand of PGIR01000320.1, from coordinate 9,912 downwards.
CTGGAGACCTAGTGACAGCTTAGATTTTGGTGTGTGTAGAACTACTTGGTAGAGTGGACGAGATGGATTTAGAGAAACAATTCAGCTGCCGTCATAATAGGATATTGACCCAACATGTCTTCCTCCGGTGGTGGGAAATATCAATGCTGACGTGGACCGGCTGCCAACATGGAAGATCACCGATTACGAAAAAACAAACGCCCCACCTCTGGAGGACAACAGAAGCACACGTCCGATCCACAGTGCGCCCGGCGAGTGGCAAAGAAACACTTCGTATTATAAATAGTACGCGGACAACGTCATGGTGGAGTAGACATCCAACAAGACACGGCCCGCACTGCTTCGTATCGGGTTTTATGAGCTGAGGGCAGGATTTGATCAATAATATTTCGATCAGTGGGCCAGCCAATACGAAAGTCTCCAAGTGGCAGTGCCCGAACCTGGACGGACTTGGTCTTCCATCTGTCTGCATGGACCCGCTTGATGTCGGGGCCGCTTCCTTGGAAGCAATCCTTCACGCTGACGCACTTCAAACAGCTGCGGTCCACTCTTCTTTAACTTTAACTGTATTCGGGCCAGAGTAGTTGGGCCGACAAAAGCTAGGACAAAAGGGGGTGGGCGACAAACATCTTCATCAGGCGACCTCGGAGCTCAAACTTCACCCAAGCTGCTGCCCCATCGTCCCCCCAAGTTGATACAGAGTAAGGGGAAATGTTCGAATGGAGTGACCTCTTAGTTTCTCTCTCGATGGCGTAACGTTCACATTCCATTCCAATTCCATTCCCGACTCAGCAAACTCGACAAATCAAGCCAGCGAACTAAGGAGAAGTGTATCAATCGTACGTGACACTTCCTTATCATCCGATAGGCGGTTCTCAAGAAGCTACCCCGTTTCCTCCCTCCGCTTAAACTTTCCCCAAAAGAGCAGTTGTCTTTTTTGACGAAAGGAACAAGAGAAAGATGAGCAATCCAAGACGCGACTACGTCTACTCGGGCGGGATCCCGATGGATGAGCTGGACTCAGACTCACAAGTAGGTGGCTCGTACCCTAGATCTGCCTTGGGTTTCCGAGACCCTTCTCTTATCATTAATTTGGTTAGGAACACCAATACTCAAGTGGGAGAAGGCCAGAAAGCCGACGATACTCACTGACCGATTCCGGGCCATACGCACACGAGACCGGCCCACTGACCACCCCAACCCCGTCACTTCCCGTATCCCTCCAGACAATCGATCAGACCAGGCCCGGAGGCTATAGTTACCCTCTCCTCGGACCTCCAGTTGATGATGCTCCAGGCCTGCAAAATTACGGTGCCGATGATGGATTCAGTTTCGCAGGCGAGCGGCCCGCTTCCTTTGCCGGCGATCCCGAGGAGAACTGGACCGCACGGCAGCAGCAGCCAACTTTCGTTGCAAGCGGCGGCGGTCTCAGACGAGCCAATACCAGAAAGATTAAACTTGTCCAGGGGTCTGTCCTCAGTGTCAATTATCCCGTTCCGAGCGCCATCAAAAACTCCGTCCAGCCCAAGTACCTCGACATCGAAGGGGAGAAGGAAGAATTCCTCACCATGCGGTACACAGCTGCCACCTGCGATCCCAACGATTTTACCCTTTCCAACGGATACAACCTACGGCCACGAATGTATAACCGACATACCGAACTTCTGATTGCTATCACGTACTACAATGAGAATAAGGTCCTGTTAGCCCGTACTCTACACGGCGTGATGCAAAATATCCGCGACATCGTCAACCTCAAAAAGTCCAAGTTTTGGAATGCTGGTGGCCCGGCCTGGCAGAAGATCGTGGTGTGTCTGGTTTTTGACGGCATCGACAAGGTCGATAAGAACGTTTTTGATGTTCTTGCGACAATTGGTGTCTACCAAGATGGTGTGGTGAAAAAGGATATTAACGGCAAAGAGACTGTTGCTCATATATTTGAGTATACCAGCCAACTCTCTGTCACCCCAAACCAGCAGCTCATTCGGCCAACCACGGATGAAAAGGAGTCTCGAACTCTCCCTCCAGCTCAATTCATATTCTGCCTGAAGCAAAAGAACAGCAAAAAGATCAACTCCCATCGTTGGTTGTTTAACGCCTTCGGCCGGATATTGAATCCCGAAGTTACCATCTTGATCGACGCTGGAACAAAGCCAAGTCCCCGGTCCCTTCTTGCTCTCTGGGAAGCCTTCTATAATGATAAGAACCTCGGTGGTGCATGTGGAGAGATCCATGCAATGCTGGGGCCAAGGGGAAAAAAACTGCTCAACCCACTAGTTGCGATTCAAAATTTCGAATACAAGATATCGAACATCCTCGACAAACCCCTTGAAAGTTCCTTCGGCTACGTTACTGTTCTTCCTGGCGCGTTTTCAGCCTACCGGTTCCGCGCAATTATGGGCCGGCCATTGGATCAATACTTCCATGGAGATCATACTCTTTCTAAGATACTTGGTAAAAAGGGAATCGACGGGATGAACATTTTCAAAAAGAACATGTTTCTGGCCGAGGACAGAATTCTCTGTTTTGAGCTGGTAGCTAAGGCTGGTCAGAGGTGGCATTTGGGTTATGTCAAGGCCGCCAAGGGAGAAACAGACGTCCCCGAAGGGGCAGCAGAGTTCCTCAGTCAACGCCGACGCTGGCTGAATGGGTCCTTTGCTGCCTCCCTATATTCCCTTATGCACTTTGGTCGAATCTACCACTCTAGCCACGGAATCATTCGCCTCATCTTTTTGCATATCCAGCTGATTTATAATTTCTGCAATGTTTTCTTCAGCTGGATCTCCTTGGCTTCCTACTATCTCACCACTGCAGTTATCATGCAGCTTGTCGGCACTCCCCAGCCCGAGCTGAATTATCATGCTTGGCCCTTTGGAGACACGGCAACACTTATCTTCAATGTGGTGGTTAAGTGGATCTACATAATCTTCATCCTCGTTCAGTTCATTCTCGCCCTTGGTAATCGGCCTAAAGCCTCCCGATATACATATGTGGCATCATTTGCCGTTTTCGGGCTCATCCAGTTTTATATCCTTGTCCTCTCATTCTATCTTGTCGTTCGGGCCCTCTCCACCCCGCTTGGGGACCAAATCTCGACAGACTCCGCGGCAGCATTCTTCAAAAGTTTCTTTGGTGACGGAGTCGCCGGGGTTATCCTGCTCGCTATTATTACTATTTTCGGCCTGAACTATCTTGCGTCGTTTTTATACTTAGATCCCTGGCATATGTTTCACTCGTTCCCGCAGTACTTAGTCTTGATGTCGACATATGTAAATATCCTCATGGTCTATGCCTTCAATAACTGGCATGACGTTTCTTGGGGAACCAAGGGATCCGACAAAGCCGACGCCCTTCCTTCAGCGAAGGTCATCAAGGAGAAGGGTGACGATAGTGCCGTCCTAGTGGAGGAGGTTGAAAGAGAGCAAGAAGACATTGACAGCCAGTTCAAGAAGACGGTCTACAGAGCGTTGGCTCCTTTCAAAGAGGAGGAGGAGAAAGAGAGCAGGGCTCCCGAGGATTCGTACAGATCTTTCAGGACTGGCCTTGTGATCTTTTGGATTCTATCGAATCTAGCGATCATTGTCGCCATCACCAATGATGACTTTGAACCTCTAGGCGTACCGGTAAGTTGTTTCCTATTCTTTTAGCTTCTTTTCTTAGCCACCCCCCTTCTGCTTTTTTTTAATCGGGTAGTAAGCACCAAGCTGCATGAAACCATCTGCTGATAGCTATTCCAGGCCGCATCCTCGGGCCGGACCCCTGTTTACTTTAGATTTCTACTGTACGCCACGGCTCTGCTTTCTTTGGTGCGCTTTATTGGGTTTCTCTGGTTTATAGGTAAAACGGGGATTATGGGCTGCTTTGCGAGAAGGTGAAGTCAATAAGGATGGGTCTATTAAGGAAGATTGTATAGCTACTCTTCTAATATCTGCTATGAATGTACCTAGATCTTCTTCATCCCTCCTCTTAGGGGCTAATGTTTTGCTGGAGAATAACGGAATGTCGGGACTAACTGCGAGCTCTAGATTGTTCTAACTCTATTTACTAGTTTGGAGACTTAAGTCTGTCTCTTTCAAGGGATGATACGCTGCATGTCTGACTGTTAGCTGAGGTGAGATGTTAGTGTTTATTCTATGTTAAATGGAACACTGTTGTCACTTCAAAGTTCAACCACAACATTTCCATTAAACTGGATATCTTTAGTTGAGTATTTCCTAGCGGTAGTGTGCTAGTAGTACTAAATATAAAAGCAAAATGTAAGAGTACTGCGGTACTGCGGGATTCTAATTCAATAACAAGCTGTGCTATATTGATATACTGGGTAGTCTATGATGAACTTGTCTCTTGACCTTTAAGGTCTGCACACTAGTTTCTCGTCCTTATGCTATGTCCGCTACTAAAATACAACTGTATTTCCTAATGTTGCAGGCTATTGAGATTTGCATTTGCTAATTCAATTTTTTTTCTTCTTTTTTCCTTTTTCATCCTCCTAAGGCGAGGTTAATCGGTTAGGTCGTGTTGGTGTGGGACGGACCCATCATCGGGCTCCTCCGAATATTCCGGATATCTCCATCACTGTCCCCGATGAGATAGCTTCTGACTCTGAGAAGGGAGGGGTGAACCGATTCAGGTGCTGGTTCCAATTTCTCTGAATCTTTTCACTGCTTCTCCTCCTCTTTACCGTCGGACTGTTGACGTGGATATGGATGTGGCCGAGAGATAACTCGAACTGGACGCGGCTTAGGCCCGGCCCATACGCGGTATGCGCCGTTATTATTACTCTTACAGCAGTTCTATTGAGGTTCGCCATTTCTAGTCTCGCGTCTTCCACAACAGCCGTGATTGCATTGGTTGCAATTGAAGGATCGGCGTGCGCCTTGAAAGCTGCGTCGCTTATCGCCTCTCGTCAATACACCTATCTAAATACTAGGCTTCGAGTCGGTGAAACCGAGTCACCTGCAGCGTGTTGGGCACCCTCTGGCATTCGCGTTCCTCAATGAACGAGTTCCTCTCTTTCCGTAGCCCTCAAACACTTCCCTCTCCCATGTCTTCAGGTTGAGCTCCACTCTTCACGTAAAAGAACTGTCCTGGCCTTTATTAGCATCTTCGCGAAGTGTTCTTTTCGCGGTTGGCCCCTGACAGCTTTCACGTGGCCCGTTCTCAGTCGAAGGGAAGAGTGGCATTTACTAGGCTGCTAAACTGTAGGCATTTCCAAGCAAACCTCGCACGAAGTAGGAATATCAGAATAAATTCTTGAGTTTCTCGATCGCCTCTCTGAAACCGACCACCTCGCTAGGGTCAATGCCAAGGTCTTCGGGGCTTAAGAACTCGTCATCCTCAGCCCACGGATCACACAGCTCTCCAAATTTGAATTGCAGAGCCAACTGGCGAGTAACACAGTCAGCGGATTCGGTGGCTCTAGCGCTAGGTTATAATACTACTCACCTCAGTCCCCGCTGGACCCCAAAGCTCGGTCCATTGTCCAGGAGTGCACTGGAGGTATACACCCTTGTTGCCCGTGATGTCGGACCAAGCCTCCATCATCTGGCGGAAAGTCAACTTCTCCAGCGCGACGTTGGCATACTTACCATAGCTCTTGGGTGCGGTAGCGATGGCTTGACGGACCCAGATGCCTGGGTTGACTGTCATGTCCCCGGAAAGAAGAATCTTGGCATCCGGGTTCGACGGCACGACCTGAGCGAATGCCCCCGAATTCGGCTATGTGATGAAATGAGCTCAGTAATTGGCATAACATGCCGTGAATTGGGGTCACTCACGACTTGGAAGGGCCGGAGCAGAGGGAAGAAGGCCATGTTCTGCGGGTAGTAACCGAAGTAGAGGTATGTTGTTCTTGCCGCCAGCTCGGGCAACTCGGACTTGATCCTGGCGTCGATATTGGCTTTGTAGTCCATGTGAGGCGTAACATGCTCTCCATTGAATTTACGTTTAGCACTCGGCGTCGTCGACCAGATGTAGTGTTCAAGTGTGGAGAGTTGAGATGCAGCAGCACGAGCAAGCTTCATGCCCTGCTCCTCCTCGAGAGCACCGGCCTCATCAGGGGACTTGCCACTGAAGAGGTGCTCCCACCAATTCGTCACGGCGAACACGGCGTTAACGCCCTGTAGGATGCGCTGTGAGACGACTCGAACAAGACACAAAAATACGAAACCGGGGTACTAGCCGAGGGCTTTTAGGTAGCGAGCAAGTCCTTACCTCAAAGGCTTTCTTCAAAGAGTCTTCATCGTCCAGATTAGCCTGGACAACCTCGATTCCGTCACCAGCCAACTTCTGTGCAGCTTCGCTGTGCGGATTTCTTGTTATGGCTCGAACTTTCCAGCCTGGAGTGTTCTTCATCACGTTCACCACTCCACCTCCCTGAGCGCCCGTGGCACCGATGACTGCGATGGTCTTAGGCATGTTTCGGCTCGGTTCAGGATGGTGGGGGAGTGACCCGCGTTACAGAGTTGGGGAATGCTACCGACAACTTTATGGGGGGATAATAATATTGGGGTCTGGATTATGACGTGACAAGGCAGGCAGGACAAAGTTGCCCGTACTTCGCAGAATGAACAACTTTGACACAGAACTGACTACAACATCTCGACTTGGACCGGCAATCGTCCCCACTTTAATATAATAACCTGGGATGCACTCGGTGATCCTTGAAATACTACACTCCCTACAGACCCATAATTTCATAACTTCGTACTTTGCCGAACAGCGGTCAAGGATATGCCACCCTCCCGCACTTCTAGTGAACCACTTCCGGCGTGGTAGGGATATATGGCCAGGTCACGGTTACCCTACTGGCCTTGCGTAGGCCTGACTGACTGTGCTTACTTGACCACGTCGCAGAGTTTATTGACCACGTCGCAGAGTTTATAGCAGTACCAGGGTTGATCATGAGTGCCGAATCCATCTCAAATCAAGGTTAAATTGAGTTTAGCTTTAGGTGGCAAATCTCTTCTGACAGAAAGCACCAAGCAAACGCGTCGTAATTGCGAGTACATACGGAGTACTTCGTAGTACTAGAGGACTTCGTGCTACTTGAGCACCTGGGCTGGCGTTGGAGGAATTATGTTTCTTTGGTCGGAGTTACGAACGAGTACTACGTGCTAGCAGTGCATGTGCATCTATCAACATGGCTCAAACAATATAATGCGCCTGTCAACAGGGTTGAAATAGTCCTGCAGGTTTGGGGGCGGGCGATCCCCGGGTCTCCTCTCTTAACGGTCCACTGTTATAGATTCGGATGATGCAAGCTCGCTCGCAGTGTATACACAAAATGATGCCCCAGTAATCCAGCTGTTGTTCTTCCCAACCTCCAACCGCGAATTCGCAAACCTAATGAATGGAGCGTGTCTGGCGTGACCTTGATTGGACCTGGCCTGATCATGAGAGTACGGATCCCGAGCCGACCCCAGTTGGCCCCCTGGTCTTCCGAGTTCCCCTAAACAGGGTTGATGGTGAAGTAAACTATGCCGATCAAAGATTAAGGTTATATTACTTTTGTGGATACAATCCGCTATTATTACTTCCGACAGGAATCGAGCTTGGATCCTACCGTCCCTTTTTTTTCGGAACTCAATTAATACCGTAGAAGTAGTCCTTCGTAAAATGTCACTGCACGGACATCCTGGAGTTTGTGGCCCGCTATTGGCTCAACCCCTGCCGCTGGTCTAACGTCCTTGCTTCTTCGGGGTTCCAGGGTGAGGGCGTCCGTGTCCAGGACTGATTTCATGGTTGGGGCTGGCTAAACCGAAACCCTACTTGCACTTCGCGGGACGGTGATACACATGGAGGCCGGTGATACATGAAGCGACAGGAGGGGAGCCCCCGGGATCGCAGTGGGATAAGGGATTATCCTTAGAGGCCCGACCACCTTCAACACTGCAAATGATCCACTCCTACTTGACTCAATTCAAAGCAGTGTCGTCGTTTGCCTTCCTCACAAAACCAGCCTCACAAACCAGTTCGGCCTAAGACTTGTGGGATATCCTCGACCAAAGATGGCTTCTAACGCCCAAGATACCAAGAAGGTTGCCATTATTACCGGATCAACGGTAAGTAGGTTTCTATGAAAACTAACGAAAATCAATTGGTGCATTTCAATGTTTACTAACTTCCGAAAAGAGTGGGATTGGCCATGACCTGACCAAATTCCTCCTCTCGAAGGGTTTCAGGGTCGCGGTTACCGGTCGAAGGGTCAAGGAAGGCGAAGTTATAGCAAAGGAGCTCGATCCAAAGGGTCACACTGTCATTTTTGTCCAAAGTGACGTTTCTTCATATTCCTCTCAGGCGAATCTTTTCCGGGATGTCTGGAATAAGTGGTCCCGAATCGACGTTGTCATTGCAAATGCTGGCTTCATTGATAAGGGTTCCATCTATAACTTTGCTGGGAAGTCCGCCCCGGTGACGGAGCTGCCTCCAGAGCCCGACTTGTCTTGCACCGACACCGACTTCAAAGGTGTCATCTATTCCACCACGCTTGCAACCCACTTCATGCGCCATAACCCTTCGCCCGGAGGCAAAATAATCGTCACCGGCAGCATGATTGGGGTCCATCCATGCGCTACCTTCCCTGAATATTGTGCAGCGAAAGCTGGCGTGCTGCATTGGTGTCGTGTCATGGCTCCGGTGCTCCTCAAGAAGGAAAATATCACCATCAATTGTGTCTTGCCGGGGGCATATGATACCCCGGCCATGCCTGGATTCACGATTGCATTCCTGCCTGAACAGTATGTCTCCTTCTAGACTGGATTTACCGGATGGTCCACTCTTCTGACCCGATTCTAGCCTGACCCTCAAGTCGTGTCTCATGTCGGCCTACGACGTCTTCCTCCAGGATGGGGGGAATACTATCACTGGACAAGCAGTCGAGACAGGCCACGACAAGCTGTATTATTACGATATCCCCGAATATAAGAGTGGCGATGTAGCTCGGAGGAATGAAAAGGTCTATGAGCCTTGGTTCGCCATCATTCACGGGGAGAGGAGCGAGCTGGAAGATGCCCTCCAGGGTCCGCCCAATCACAATGGGATGGTTTCATAATCAGGACATGTTGGACAAAAGCAATGGCATGTAATCTAGAATTCACCTCTCCCAGGTGGCGTGGCAATTGGCGCTCTCGCCAGCTCGGTGCCGTTTGCTTCCGAAACGCGGGCAGCCCTGAACCATAGTAACTGCACATATGCAGGTTCCAGGTTCGGCCTGCATGACCGTTGTTTGTCAATTTCACCTGTCACATTATATCTCGCGTCGCCTAAGTATCTCGGTAAGCGGGCGTCGAGCCTGTCTTGGGGGGCTATTTTTTTTCACCTTTTTTCTGTTTTCAAAGCACCACTGGCTTCATCCCGAGCGTTGGATATCGATCCTGCATGTGACCCCACCCGTAGCCAAGGTTTTATCATACGTTTTCGAATGTTTGTTGTTTGCTTTTGTTTTCCCCTCCTCCTGGACTAGGCACCCTTGCCGGAAAGATTCCGGCTGGTCGCGCAGGAGTACACTAGTACTTGTAAATCCTGCGACCCGACTTCATCCATGCATGTTTGCGATCCTCGACCGTAGTGCTTCTCTCGATTGGCAACCATCGGTGAGCATTACATCTCGTCTTGTCCCGGCATAAGAAATTGCTATTGGCCCCGTAGGTGAATGGGGATGAACCGAGGGCCAATTACTGGCGTCCCCTTAAATCGCCCGAGTTCCAAAACATCTTGATTGCCGTTGTCCAGCACTGCGGAATATGGCTGTCAACATTTATGCTACTCCCCACGCGTGCCCGATTAGACCCGGTCTGTAATTACCTCACCTGATTGGCCTCGAATCCTTCGCTTGGAGGCATACTTCATGACAATCTCCTTCGGAAGAAGATGATATCACGGACAACGGCGGAGCAGGTACCAAAGAGGGAG